>VXAX01007967.1:507609-732163 GCA_013399835.1 Leptocoma aspasia
GCCCGGCCCGTGCCCGGGAGCCGCCGCCGCGGGAGCCGCCAGGTAACGGGCGGGGCTCCCCTCTCGCTTCGCGGCCGGCCGTGCCGCTCCGGTTCGGCACCCACCGCCCTGCCGCTGCCCCGGGACGCTCGGCGGGGGCAGCACGGGGGGCGGCTCGCCTGCCCCGCCGCTGCGCTGTTCCCTCGGGGGAGGGGAGGATGCGCCGCGACTCCCCGGGGTGCTGGGCGTGCAAGTTTGTGGGGCTGAGAAGCCAGCCCGCCCGCCGGTGCCGCCCGCACGGGAGCTGGGGGAGGGCTGCCCGAGCCAGCTGAACTCGCCCCGCTGGTAGCACCTCTCCGGGGTCGGGCCCCGGGAGCGTCTCCGGGAGCCTCAGAGCCTGTCCTCGGTATTTCTGTATTCTGTTGCCTCCGCCCGACAGCCCTCCCTCCGGGATCCCTCTTACCGTAAAGGCAAGCGCAGGAGCCGGGGAGCCCGGAGGCCGTGCCCGGAGCGCCCTGCGCCGCGTCTGTCGCGTGTTGGGGTGTGCCACCACCCCTGCAATTCGGATGAGGAAGGTGGGACAGTTACCCGTGTTTCTTACTTCAGCCCGGGCTGGGAAGAATCTTCTCTTTCACACTTTGCTGATCTTCCATCCCGGTACCCTGGGTCAATGCTCGCTCTTTAATAGAGATTTATAGCTGCAGCAACGTGTTAGCGAGGTACCACATGGGGGATTTGCAAGCTGAACTGGGCACTTCAAGTTTGATCGTAACTTTTGTATTTAAAGATTATAGTGAGTCAGTAAATGCCATTTTCGTGTGTGTTGTACTTGCGTGGTTTTCTGTGAAGTATGTTTGATAATCATAATTTTTTTTTTCTCTAGCACTTCTCTCAGCAGTTAGTAAGCTTGGCCTGATTACTGCTTGTATTTCTATAATAAGAGCAAATTTGGACACACTTAATAGACTCTAGGCACATAGTTCACTGAATAGCCAGTGGCTACCAAAGCTGGTTGGGCAGAAGCGTGCTGGAGATGGTTGTGTGCCTGACAGGGTATATGCTAATTGTGACCATGGGCTCGCCCTGGACTTTTGCTAGTGGGTAAAAAGTTGGAGTTATTAAAGAGTTGTCTTAATTCAACAGGATGTATGCAAGTGTTTGATGGATTCGACCAGTAAAATGCTTGTTTTGATACTCAGTGGTTTTTGTAAGGAGCAGCAGTTGTTCTGTCACAAAAGTACAGAAACAGAGCAAACGGTAGAGATGTCATTTGGAGAAATAGGTATATTCTTTATTTTTTTTTCATAATTTGGGGGGAATCTTTCGAATTCGACTGTGTAGCATAATGTATGGATGCGCTTCTTTATCATCTGCTTTCACTGAAGTATTTTTGTAGTATGTTAAAATGATTCGAATGTTTGACCCTCCTTGGAAGGCAGTTAATGTTTCTGTATTTGTTGTGGCCGAGGTACAGCTTTTGTTGGCGCAAGCTAAAATACCATGTGATACAGTTGCCACGAATTCAAGCGTAGCGGGGTGAGGAGAAAGGAAGAGCTTTAACTTCTCTGAGATGTTGCAGACTGCCAGCAGAACGCGCACAAAATTCCCACCCTTTCCGCAAGGCAGAACCTGTGCCACAAATCGCTGGGCTCCCCGCCTTGTGCGTTTAACCCTTTGGGATGCGCAGGTGAACGGAGGGAGTTACTCCTCGGGAAAGGGAGGGATGGCAGCCCGCGGGGAGCCGGGGACCAGCGGGGCCGGGGCCGGGGCTGGGGCGGCTCCGAGGGGAGGGCTCGGGTGGGTGATGCTGGTGCTTTCCACGAGAGGGCTTTTGCTCGCCGTGCCGTGTCACCCGAGCGCCGGCCGCCCCTCCGCTCGCTCCTCGGCACGGGGGGTGGTTTGCGCTCACAGGTTTGCGCTCAACAGGGTGTTTCAGATTTCCTTTGTAAATTATGGGGAAATCCCTTTGTTGCCCTTGAGGGGTAAGGATAAGACATCCTGGGAAGAACACCGGTCTTCAGTTTCCAGGCTCTCTTAAAACTCAGAACGATCCCAACAACTTTATTTCCCCGCAGTGGAAACCGGGAAGAGGCTGAGTGTGTTTTTTACAGAAGAGGAGAGGGGTTAGAGTGTTTTGCATCCTCGTCGTAGATGATGGCAACGAAGCACTCTATCCTGGCGTGATCTCATTTTTGGCTGCTTTAACATGTATTATAGTTCTTAGGGTGGGGCTGGGCAAAAGGGAAACAGGAATCGTTGTGTGAGTACGAAAATGCTATCTCTAAGTCCTTTGCCAAGTTGTCTGTGTGTTAGTTCAAATAATTTCACACGCACAACGTTGCAGGTCTGTTTTAAAAGGCAGAAACGGTGTCTGTAACTAGCAATAATATTGCAGTTCATAAAACATGAGAAACATCTGTTACTGTGACTTCAATTTGTTTCTCTCTCCTTGGAATAACCGAGTTGACAGCTCAGTCAGGTTTAATGTCCTGTGCTAAACCTTTGGTCGTGTGTCCCACGGCTAGCTGTGACTCACAGAATCAATAAACCCAGCTCCTGCTTCTCTGCAGCCGCTCGGCGGGGGAGTGGGAAGGGCTTCAAATCACAGCAGCAGACGATGGGGGACAAATTTGGGTTTTTGCAAAGCTAGGCCTGTCATGTGCCCTTGCCTCTTTCAGCGCAGCAGAGCTGGCTGGGGTCTCACTATTAGGGCTGAGTAAGTGAAGGAGATGGTCTGCACTGCTGTAGGGGCAGTATTTTCCCTCACAGCACCTTTTGTCTTGCCTTAATCTATCCCAGGTTGAATACTGTAGGCAGTTGAAGCAGAGCCATCTCATGCTTTGATGTGTGTTTATTGGCTTTAGCATCTCGTTCCCTTGCCTTTTTTATTTTTTTTTTTTAAGCTCGGTTGCTCTCTTTCCACCCCACCTCCCCAAACAAAAAGAATTAGAACAGAGGCAAAATGTGAATGAAGTGACTTTGTATTTTTTGTGAATGGGTTTTCTTGCATTGCCCCTGCCTTCCTTGCTGCCTTCTGTAAGATCCTTTCATAATTAAAATATTATGACTGTGCTTATGGTAGCCCTTCACTTGTGGCAAGGATCCTAATTTGACGTCAATGAAAAAAATAGTAGTTTCTGGCATAAGGGCAGATGACATTTCATTAGCTAGTGCATGCCCATTTTTTTTAACCACAGTGCTAAGACCATATGGACAGATAATGAGTTTAAGCTGATAAACAGCTTACAGATTTGCCCAACTAAAGGACTTTCTTCCTAGAAAACACATTTTCCTTTAAAATAAATAATGAAGTTCCTGTGTTTTTATTTAATTATCTTGAGCCCTGTCTGTTCTCACCAGGCTGCAGGAAAACAGGCACAACTGCTCTGGGGACAGAAGCTACTGGATTTATGGGCCTGTTGGTCTTAGAGGAGAGGAAGGACTTGAAAAGTTCAGATGCTACAAAATTGAGGCCTAAGGGGCCTAGGGTATCTAAGAAAGCAGATGGTGGTCCAAGTTGTATTTAGAGAATTTTCTGAGGTAGTGCATAATTCTTGACATCTTGAAGATGAGTCATTGCAGGAGGTGGTAGTAGGTCTGAGGTCTGTTTGGGAGTTACAATTAAAACAGATGGATATCTATACTCCTTGCTAACCCTGTGAGGCTGCTGAAGCAGTCCTTGTCTGGGAATACTGTTGCAAGACAATCTCTGCTTTTACTTTTTCAAGAATTTCTTACTAATTTCAGTATGATTGGTTTGTTTGTTTAATTTAAACTGACTTACCAATAAAATGGATCAGTTTTCCTTGGTTTTTATGGGGGGAAAAACCCACAAGTGGTACAGTGAGAGCTGAAAAGTAACTTGTTTTGGGAAGGGGTGGTCCTTAGTTGTCACTTTAAAATAATGACTCAAAACCAAGCAGTGTATTTGCATGAGAGAGCAAAGCCTGTGTGCTTCTCCCTCAAGATGCATAGAAATTAGCTGTTTCAGATCTGAAAGTACTCATTCCCTTTTAAGCTGTTTCTTATGTGTTCTCTGCTTTTCTTCTTCTTTTTTTCCCCTGGAAATAATTATTAATTTTAATTGGAAGTGGCAAATGAAGGAAGAAAATAGTTGCACAGATAAATCAGTACAGACAACTCTATTCTTCCTCATGCTGCTTATTCCTTCTAAAACTTTAATGTTTTGTATTGTCCCTTCCCTTCACACTATCCCCTTCTCAGCACAGGGAAGAGGATTAGATTTTATTTGTATTTTATATGAAGATATGTTCCAGATGGCCAGAGCTTAGCTTTCTGATGGTCACTGCTGCCTCAC
This sequence comes from Leptocoma aspasia, assembly GCA_013399835.1. Taxonomy (NCBI): domain Eukaryota; kingdom Metazoa; phylum Chordata; class Aves; order Passeriformes; family Nectariniidae; genus Leptocoma; species Leptocoma aspasia. Next base: position 511,907 of record VXAX01007967.1, read on the forward strand.
TGGTAACTGATGTGGCAGCCAGGTTGCATTTGGTCCTACAGTTCATCATTCCTCTTGTGATCATTCCTTCCCCTACACCTACATTTCTTATTTTCTTTTCACTGGTTTTTTTCACTCTTGAGCTTCCAAACTGGTGAATGAGTTAACCCATCCCATAGTTTCAGGGGATTCTGGTGAATTCAGTGCCCACCAAACAGTCCATGGGTCTCCTCCCCATCCAATCTCGTCTTGGAGCACTTAACAGCTGCTTTTCTGTTTATCATTTCTACATTGGTAAAGATCTGTCATGGGCTGATCTAGTATAAATTTTTTGAGACTGAAAGAAGTGGCTATAGGAAGGCAGTGCATTGATCTTTTTCTGTTAGCCACACCATCTGCTAAACCAGTTTGTCAGCATGTTTTTATTTATTTTTGCGTAGATAAAATTTAAAGAAACAAGCTGTGATAAAGATGTTTTGCTCTTACAATGGGATTTGCTTCTACACCTCTGCCACCTTCTGTTCTTCACCAATGGTCCTTCATTGTCTTCATTGTCCTTCATTGGTCTTCCTCGGAGCTAGAGGCAGAGTCTCACCCTCGTGGTGAGGTGTATATGTGTGGAGTGCTTTGGATTTGAATTGCCCCTGCAGGTGTCTTGATACAGGAAGCTCTGGATGACCAAGTGTCTAATCTGAATGCTTCTTTTCTGGTGGACTGATATGCAGCAAATATTGCACAACAATTGAGAGTAGTCATGTGGTGTCAATTTATCCCCACCAAATTATTTTCAAAGAAAACCATAACCAGTATCTTGTCATTGTCCTCAGAGATGTTGGAAGTGGGGTTTTGACTGTCACAAGTTTTTAGAAAGGATCTTTTTTCTGACTGGGTAGTCCTTCCAACAAGGACTCCAATGACTGATAAGTCTCTGGGGATTCTTGTGGTTTGGCCTTTATTTATTTATTTATTTATTGCTATCAGTGTCTTCCCTTTGCTATGTATTTACTAAATAAACCTGGTCTAAAATGGAAATTTCCTGTTTCTTGAGAAATAAATTAAAAATCACTGTTGAAGAGTCAATTTTTAAGCTCAAATGGAGTTCAGATTTTTTTAGACCAGTCTATCACTTCAGGCAGAAAGAGAGGATGCTTTTGGTGAAATAAATGGTGCTGAAACTGAATCTCATCCATGTGCTTGATATTACTTGGTTATCTAAATGCTGCATTATTATGTGCTCACATAATAGGGTTTAGGTCTGGGTTTGCTTAATAGCTCAACTTCTGACTGACTGTGTTTGGTTTGTCTCTATTCTGGCCTTTCTTGCCCTCATTTAGCTGGTGCATGGCCATGTTAGAGAAGGACTTTGTTGGGTCATCTGTGGTGCCTAGTGTGATCTGCAGTTTGCCCTGGTTAGTCTTCTGGAAGCAGTATAACCAGTACCCTCTTTACTCCTGTTGCTGTGGTGTTACTGTCAGGAAAAAAACCTTATAGTTGTTGTTGATTCCAAGGAAGTGGAACCAGACCAAACTGCTAATATGAAAAGCCATGTAGTACAGCAGAGATAATAACAACTCTTATATTTTCTCAGACTCCTCACTCGAGTTGTAGACAGCTTTAAATACATCTTATGCCATCCCAGGTGTCTGGAAAGCCCACAAGACAGATGAGTGGAATGGGGTATGGGACCATATGGTGACTTGCTGGCTGTGGGTCAGTGGCACAGCCTGGCAGGGGCTTAGAGGCCCTGGATGCAGCTCGGGTTATGTATATTGTGCATGATTACTGTACTGACTGTTTCTGCAGCTCTGTGCTGCTCCTAAGGCTCAACACTGAAATTGTAATGCTAGCAGCTTTCTTTTCATGGCCCAATGCCCAGTTTGAAGAAGGGTGATTTTGGTCACGTTGCTAGATGTACGTATTTATGGCCCTGTTTCATCTGCTGAATTTAATCTGTTGGGGTATTTTTAACATTATTATGGAAACAGTTACTATATTTACTCCTTACAGAAAGCTCAGTGTAAGACAGTCTATGAGGAGAGTGTTCTAGAGTAATAAACATTGCACTAAATTACAGTGTCTACACTTCTTCAGGAAAAATAGTGCAAATGAACTGGCTGGCAGTTTGCCTGTTCCTGGGACAAGGACCTCACAGGGCACTGAACTGGAACACTCTATGCTGGGAAAGCAATGATAGAGTTTGTTCTTGGCTCACTTGATGGCACATCTCATTTTCTTGTGGAGTGAAAATAAACCAGGTCTTCTTGTACGGAGGGATCTTGTGCCTGCTGAGAACCTGTTTCCCATGGAAGTCTTTGGGACCTGTGGGCATCTTTCAGATGAAGTCCTCAAAAACTGTTGCCAGTATAAATGAGACAATGGAATTTCCACTGAATGGAAATTGAGTGGATTTTGCAATGGGAATCACTGTCACTGTTGTTGATGTGCTTATTTCTGTAGTTATTTGAAATCAGAATGCGTTTTGATGTTAGTCTTGCTGATAAAAATTGATGGAGCTTAATGGTGATAATAATGTGGTGGCTACAACGTGGACATGTATGAGAAATAATGGCAAATAAAGGATTGAATGTCTCAGAATGTCATTGAGAGGGGTGAACTTTGGATATGATGTATTTTTGAACTGCTGACTGCCCTTTTTTCCTGTTAATGTCATAGGGGATTCTCAAAGCTGCTTAGGATGAGGTGCTTATTTTGTGTTGATCAACAAAACTTTTCCTTCCAGTGGGAATATGGCATGTAACAGGGATCTTCTAGAGTTACACCAAGCTGTTTTTCAGAATAAGATACAGGAAAAACAGAGAGATAATTCTAGAAGTGCTTGAGGCACAGTGCTGGAAGCACCAAAAGATCTCTTTGCTTTGGCAGCCTGAGAATTGACAATGTAATACCTTGCTGATGTGACAAATCACTCTGGGTTCATAGGATTGAAAAAAACCTGCAAAACTGATAAGGATTTCAGCTTACAGTGATGCTTTGTTAATTAAGAACTGTTTTTCTTCTTTTAAGTGTTAAGGAAAACATCAGTCAGGAACAGCATTCTGATGCGATTAAGAAAGAAAAAACAGAGAAGGCACAAAACAAAAGAAAAAAATCTACTTAATCCAGCCAGTTTCTTGGAAGTCTTATTCTATCTTCTCACTGTGCTGAAGGGAGCAGAAGGTTTCAGGCTTTGCATTTTGTGTATTCATATTTTGATACTGCAGTGGGGAAGGTTTGGCAGGAGAAGAGTCAGAGCTAGTTTAAAAACATTAATTTTCTTTGTTAATGCTGCTGCAGATAGTTCCAAGTTTCAGTTTGTAGTGGATTTCTTACAGTATTTCTGTAATGTGATGCTCTTTGGGAAGTGCTTTGAAGCTCTGCAGTAGCCTTGGGGAGCAGAGGGCTTTGGGAGGGGGGTTGGACTCTCACTCCCAAGAGCTATCACGGATTTTACTGCTCAGAACTGAGGTGGGTGAATGCCAGCATTCCTAACACCAGCCTGCTGTAGACACTCCTTAGCTGTGGGAACGTTGTGCTGCTTTTCTGAGCATCTGTTTCACCAGCTGTGAAAATGAAGACAGTACCCTCAGCATGTGGGTATGATGAACACTCTTGTTAGCTAATCTTGCTAAAGTGCATTGGAACTGTGAAACGTTGTGGGTTGTTGTTTGAAAGTGTGAAGGTTTAAAATGGTGTAAGCCATGAGCTTGCATCTTTGTTAGGGAAGAGAAGTATCAGCTGGGAGACCTTTGGCGACAGGCACAAAGGGTTTGTGGGAAAGTGGAGAAATTTGCCTGTAATGGAGGGACATGAGTGAGAATTATGCCTCATTCTAACCCTTTACACAAAATCTAAATAGATTTAGCCAGGGCTGGATTTTTCCCTAACACCAGTTGCATTTCCTTTTGCTGTTTTTCCATCCCCCCCCTCTTCCACACACTTGCTTTTTATGATCAAAACTCCATCCTTTAAAGATAGGCCAATACCTTGGAATAATGGTCAGTAGGTCCCCTATGGACAACAGTTCTTAGTAGACACTGAAGAATTCTTTAATTCTCTTCATACTTACTAATGTTAGGAACATTGTGCTGATAAAAGGTGTGGCTTTTTTCCCCATCGCTGACTTTTTCTCTGGCTCCCCTCCTCCCCAGACACTGCACTTATTCTTTAAGCTTTCACATTGTCTTGCCTTATATAAACTTGGTTCCTTGGTTCTTGCTTTCAATTCATTCTTTTATCTTCTACAACACTCAATGAATGCTTAAAAATAATAAATATTAATAATAGGGCTCTTTGAACCAGCAGGTTCTTTGCAGCTTAAATTCACCTTTTCCTGCTGCTTATCCCCTATTAGAAGTTGCTATAATCTGCAGATTGTAGCTGTAATAAGTTCTGAAGCAGTGACTGGGTTTGTGACAAGCGTAGGATTATAGCTCCAGGTGGGGAAGTGGCAGCAGGGACAGAGAACCTCAAAGGCACAAATATGTTGTTCCAGTTGAAATATTCTTAGCAATAAAGGAAGAGAAGCCAACAAAATTTAGTGTGGGAATAGAGCTATTTATCTAGATTTCCGTGGAGTGTCAGTGACCTATATAGGGTAATCCTGTACTGCACATAAAAAATGCTGTGTTCAGAAGTAGAAAAACATTTTTTCTGGAGAACACAGTTTAAGAAGACTGTACTTTTGGAGGTTCTTTCAAGCCATTTCATAGGAAGTGTCTTAAATCAGCAAGACAAACTATGGCATACATCTGTGGTATTACTGTGTTTGCTTTGAATTCCTTGTAGAGACAGGTTTACTTCTCCTTAGAGCTACAGAAGAAAAAGATGCTGTCTGCCCCTGTGAGTAAAATTGACCACATAATATACAGCCCAGGCTCCAGAGCTTTTGCCACACACACACACACACACATGCACACGCTCTTCTGGATATCAGCAGCATTTTTACTGTCCCAGACTAAGGAATGAATAAGTAAACATGAATGGAGAGTGTGAGGTTTTCCCACCATACCTCTTCCCTCTGTTTAAGAGTGCAAGATACTGGAGTAGGGGAAAAAGACAGAATCCTGAGTTATCAGGGCAAATTTTATGAAGCTTTATTTGTTTCTTCTACACTGTGTTGCAGTGGCACTACTTAGGCGAGACGAGGTGTTCCTAAGCAGAACCTCTGTTGGGTGGGCTGCTTCCAGGCTAGGTTTTCAGCAGAAACCACACCAGTTGCTACTTGAGGCTAGGACTGGCTAGGAGTCTTCAGGGAAACGATTTGCCTGCAGAAGATGCTGATTTATTGAAACCCTTACTGCTTTGTGGGAAAGGATTGGTCTCCACTCGGTTCTCCTTGGGTGAATTCCTTGCATATAGGATAGAATTTCTTAGTCAAAACAGATAGGAGCCAAGTAGTTTGGGTTTTTCACCTATGCTGTCATGTATCCAAAACAGTGTCCTGAAAGCAGGTTTCCTACATGCCAGAAATACCTGTTCTAACCACAGAACTGCTGTTCTAGAGCACATGTGTTTATGTATGAGGGATTCCAAGGTGTATTCCAAATTTTCATCCCTATGTGAAATAAATATTTCAAGTCCCAAAAAATGTGGTTCTCTCCAAAAACTGAGTTCCCATCTAGGTGTCCTTGTGTCTTCTTCAATGGTCTTACTGTCTTTCCTGACTGGTTCTGCAGGTTGGTGTCTCCCTTGGATGAGATCTTATGGAGTGGAGCAGGGAATCCCTGAAGACCTTGGCAAAGCAATCAGCTTGTCAGTGACAGGGGGGCAAAGACTGACCCTGAAGCACTGCTGGTGTATTTTGTCAGGGTCAAGGCTGTAGAAGGATATATAACTTCTAAACCATTGCTGCCTCTGAGGAATATTATTGGAAAATCACCTTAAGCAGCCAAGGAAAATATAGCAGAACACTGCTGATATGTTTGTGCCTGGGCCATTGTTGTTGGGCAGGGTAGGAAAAATAATGCTTAGGGCAAGAGAGGAGCTGCTTGGAACGACATGAAACACTCTTGTGCTGGTTTGATTGCAGCTCAGCAAAGGCAAGGCTAGCACATGTTTTCAGTAATAGGCCTCTTTCTTCCAATTTCTTCTTTCCTTGTGTTTTATAGAGAGGAGGAGAAAGTAGTCCTGCCTTGATCCTTTCTTAATTCCCCTAGGAGAGTGAGGAGATAACAAGAAGAAAGCCAAGAGGGGATCTCAGCTAAGCTGGGTGTGTGCTTAGCAAGGGTGTTTGTTCTCTGTGCTTGTGCTCTGTACCACCAAAGACCCTGAATTTTGTCATGCCAGTGCAGCTCAGCTCCCTGAACCACGATGTGCTCTGTGCTGCTTGGCTGCCAAGGGGACCTTCAGGAGATCCCTCTGTTATAAAAGGTGGGATTGCAGAATTGAGGTGCACACTCCAGTTCTGATTATATGGGAAAGTCACTCTGCCTTTACTTTGTATTTTGTTCTTGCTGTTCTTAGAAAAGGTGGGGAAAAAAGGCTGAGGGTTGAAGCTTCTTCAAAAGACAAAGACAAAACAACCTCTTAAAGGCAAAAAATTCCAAGCCCTTGCTGTGTATTTGAGGTTTAAATAATGGGAGTTTCCTGTTTCAGGGAAGCCAAATTCATCCTCAGATGGCCTCCACTAACCTGTTTTAAGACAACTTGTGCTCATCTTGTGGTAGATGAGGAGTCTGAGCTTGCCCTCTTGGTTGAACCACTCCTTTTCCTTCAAGATAAATTAGAAGGCATGAGGTGTGTTTACAGCACACAGAAGCAGCAGTGGAAGGCCTGACCTAGTGGAAATCAGAACCAGGATTACCATACAGATTTTTTGGATGCAGCATAGCATTTGGATCCACAACAGTCAGCTCTGGAAATCATATAATGTCAAAGCAGCCCTGGATGTGAGATGAGCTCCACTGCATCTGTCTGCAGAGATGCAGACCCCAGACACAGAGTGTTTGAAAGAACAAATTAAAACACCATAAGCCTTGCTTTTATGGCTTTTTTTTTTTTTTGTTTTTGGGGTTTTTTTGTAATAAACAGGCAATACTCATCTTAAAATATAAGATGACAATAATATCTTAATATGTTTTCACAAAAAATTGACTTAAGAAAATACTTCTCTTAAATGAATCAAGTCTAAGACCTCTAGGACTGAAATGGTAGCAGATTTCTAGTCTTGCTTATGGTTACAGTCATCAAAGGAGCCTCTAGGAGGCTGATTGCTAAGATTCCATAGATCCCCAGGAAGACAAAGGTAAGCTGCTACCTTTCTTCAGAGCCTTCAGCTGTGCCCTCAATGATAGCTGTAATTTGGGAGTTGTATGAGGCCTTTTTAAGGACTGCACCTTTTGCCTTAAAAAGTCAGTTTGCCTCTTCTAATCACAGAATGATCTGACTGCTTTGCATCCATTTCATGTCTAAATTCTGCCCATTTTGCAGTATACCTAAATTATTTGGGATAGCCAGCTATTGATGTAAGATTTCACTCTTTTCCTCTGAATCAAGGATGGTGAATTGAAAAAAAAATAGGCTAGTCTGAAAAATAGTTCCAGCAAGCTGAGGTTTTAGATGTATGATTGAGCCACACTCTACATTTGTCCCGTTGAAATAAAGTCAGGCTGCACTTAGGATAGTGTTGTAAAGGGTTTGCCATAACACAGAGCAGGGCTGCATGCTACAGCTGTTCCCTGAGGCTGGCTTGCACAATCCTTTTTGTGGCTGGAGCTGTATTCTTGTGGACTTCAATGTCACTGCCTAGGACTTGTCACTCAAAGCTGAAGGAGCCCAAGAGAAGCCATGTAGTGGATCTGTTTCCCTTAACATCCTACAAGATTACATCTGTAGACTGTGCTTTAACAAGAAGCTAAAATATTCAGCTGCAATCCTTGATCCTTTATGGAGTGTGACAGTGTGAAGTAGGACCAAACACCGATTTTTTAAAATGGAATGTGATTAAATGTAAGACTGCTTGAATCTTGCTGTCTTGTAGCTTCATAGGTAGCTCTTCATAGACAAGATTTCCTTCTTCCTTTCCCCTTTCTATTCTACTGTCCCTGAGCTTTATTCCTTGTGAATTCTGCCTGAGTAAAGCAGGGATTTGTCCATATTGTCTAGCAAGGAGGTGGTGAAACAGATACAGTTGTTGGAACTGATGATAAGGTAATTTTCTCACCCTTCCAATAACTGCAAATGCATTTGAAAGAGGATTGGCAGTGCTGGTAGCATTTGCTGTTTTGTGTACACCCTGAGATAGAAATGGGAGATTGGCTGGTGGATAATGGAACAGTGCACTGTGCCTGAAGGAACAGATTGGGCAGGCATCTGAACTATCCCTGGACTGGCCCACCAGAATGAGTCAGTTGCTCAGAAATTTTCTGGCAGATGCAGCCTCTCTGTTTCATGTCACAGGAATTATCTACCACTTGTTTATTGGGTGTCTGTGTGGTCCACATTATCTGAACATCTCACAGTTGCAAATGGATTGTGTCTTTGTAGCACCTTTTTGAGGCAGAGAATTCCCATTTTACTGATGTTAAGTGAAGTCTAAATAACTTGCTGAGGGTATTATGGGAAACTTGTAACACACTAGAAAATAGAGAATAGCACCTATCCAAATTTTACTCCTAGGAAAGGGAGCTCAGGCTTAAAAAATGGGGAGGGAGTATTTCCTGTGTCATAAGAAGATTTTTCCCAGCTAGATTTATCCCTAATAAATTACTTGCTGTGCTCTTGGAGCCAAATGTCCCAAGTAACTCAATGATATATTGCTAAGTCCTTTTCTTCTTTTTGCTGTGTTAATTGTGCATTTACTAAATTTGGATAGGACAACTTTTTCCTCTGTAAATGAAGCTCTATTTGTGAGGTGTTTGGAGTATTTTTTTGCAGGGGGAGGTTAGGGGCAAGGCTTGGTTGATTGTTTTTTTCTCACAGAAAATAAAGATTTTCTGAAGTTTTGAAAGGAATGCAGTTGGGGGCGGGGAAATTTTTATCTCATCCAAAATAGTCAATATTTCATGGTTTGGGATGTGCATTAGAGTGTGAGAGGCTACAGGTGGTGGCCCTGAGAGCTGAACCTTCTTTTCCTCATAGTACTGCAGTGCATTCACTGCTGCTCTTTCTTTCTTTAGAATGTCAACTTCTTGCCTGTTAAATTTCCTTAGAAGTGTGCAGAGGTTCATAACAAGCATTTTCCTTTGAACAGACTGTTTTTTCAGACTATTTTCCCCCAAAAATAGTGTTTGGGAAGAGGATATAATCGGGCCTAATAGCCCTTAACAAGTCAGTGACTCCTTGAGCCCTATGCTTTAGTGGTATCTGAGGAGTGATGTGGTCCTGAAGCATCTGCCCATTTTCACTGCAACAAACCTGATCAAAGCCACAAAGAGAGATGGCCTCTTTCTCTGCTGAAGGAGATTCCCTGCGTGAGTTCTTTGCCAGGGATGAAAAATGAGCAAGACTCACTGATTCTTGGTCTTCAGGTTATTGTTTATTCTTTTCTTATCTTGAGGTTGATATACTGTCCACACCAGACTCAGCATCACAGGAGCAAGGCGCAAAATGGAGCCTCGATACCCAAAACCAAGGTCTTTTAAAGATATTTGACCCAATTACCTTTTAACACGTATCTTGTTTTTACTTTACTACCAATAACTTCTGCTAATCTACACACGTAACAATTATGCTGCTACCATCTCTAACCAATGACTTTGTGCCACCAATACTACAGAAAATGAAGAAGAAGAAGGAACAAGAAGGAAAGGAAACCACACCCTAAATCCTCCATCTTGTCTCCCATTCACTCTCACACTAAAACCCTAAAATCCTAAATTCTTCACCCTATGATAGATTACTACTACTACTGCTACATACCTAGTTCACACCTGTGTTCTCCAACTCATCCCAAGCCTTAGCAATTTTTCCCTGGGACAAAGGTTAAAAACAGTGTCTGACTGGGGGTCAGAGCTCCCTGATACAAGCAGGGAAATGTTCCCTGTGCCCTGGATTCCAACATCTGCCCTGAGGCACTCCCGGGTGCTTCCTTGAGAAAGCAATTTGCTTTGGAGTTATTAAAACAGCACATGCTGTAAAAAAAAACCAAAACAAAACAAAAAAAAGCATCCCAGGCACAGGTGGGAAGCTGCTGAGTATTAATGCCAGTTGTGCAGTTCAAAATCACAGCTTTGTTCTCGAGATTGTAATAGTGTTAAAAAATTCAGCCTTGATCTTGATGAGAGCTCAAGTCCCTGAGCTTGAGTGGAATCAGGGTCAAGGTTTTTAATTTGTTCATTCTTCAGAGATGCTGAGCACCTTCTGTGGCAGCTGAAATTAGTGGGAGCTGTGTGTGCTCAGCATTTTGGAAGGAAAACAGCGTGTGCATGTGTTGTGAGCTGTGATGTACAGAAGCCAGGTTCTCTAGGGGTTTGCAGTATCTAATAAGATGCCCCCTATAGTTGTTTCTTAATTAAGCCCCAGACACCTTACATGGCTTGTCTTGAACTTCAGGACTCTGCTTTTCTTGAGCATATATGAGACTTCTAGCCTGGCAACTCCTTGGAGCTTTCTATTAAGGTATTAAGGGGAGGAAAACCAGTTGGTTGCCTCAAGCTGAGGAGGAAATGCTAGACTTGAAGGATTATCTCAGTGCAATGAATTTTAAAGACTTTTTGCTATACATGTGTGGAAAGCTATCAAAATGCTAATGGTTCTGCTGTCTTTTTTAACCCTTTCAATATATGGAGCTGATGGAGAGAAAGTGAGAATGATGCTATTCAGCTGTAAAAGGACAGTTTGATCAGAAATTAAGTTTTAAGTAGCTTTTTATCTGTTAGCCACTTCTCCCAGAGCTAAGGAGGACTGATGCACCCATCATTTGGACAGACTGTATGAACAGCTGAGCCCATCTGCAGGTGTGGTGTAGGCCAGGTGCTCCCTGCAAACAGCACCCTACAGGAAAGGCTAGCATATTGTCGTGGTCCAAACATTGAAGAAAGGACTCTTGACAATAAATTCAGAAGGCTAATATGGTTTATTAAAATGACTCCATTATTCTAGTATTTTTCTATATCTGCTCAGCAGAGAGCATTTTCCATGCTCCTGCTGCTGCTTCGTCTAGGGAATGTTCTGAAATGCCTATAATATTAGAAAGATAAAGTCTTTGAGCTCTTTCTCTCACTTTCAAGGAGGAGCAGAGCTATTTTTAATGTCTTTGAAAGAGCAGACACAAATATTGTTTACAGAAAGTTTATACAGAGTAAAAGAACAGCAAAAGGATGTTCTCTCATGGGAAAATGATCAGAAGGCTTACACACAGAGAAACTTATAATATGTTCATAGCAACACTAGCACATGGCTGAAGAGCTGCCATTGGGACTCTGTGGGACATGCCTGCAGTGCCAAGGGTGCCTCTGTTGTGGGGCACCTCTGTCCCTGCCAGAGCAGCTCATCCAGTCATGTACATCCCTGAGGGCCCTGGCACGGGATGGACCATCCTCCCTGCACAGATGTGTCCTACAGTAGCACAGGACACCTGTGGTTCACCAAGCAGCCTCTGACTGTCCTGGGTGCCTTGCCTCACCATCCTAAGCCAGGGAGGACATGGGCTCTGGGTGGACACACAGGTTGGGGGTGTTTTCTGCATGGCAGCAGGGTTTGTCTGAGATACTGAGCAGGTGCTGTGTTTGCAGGAGCTCTGCAGGGCTGGGGCTGCTCTGCTGCTGCTGCCCAAAGTGGCTGGGCTGGATGAGTCTGTGCAGGAGGCAGGCAGGCAAATTCCTCTGGGGATAATATCTGTATCTGTGAGGAACTGCTGTTCCATTTATTTAGGTTTTTGGCTGTAGTTTTTGACCTGTTAGGAATATCTCATTCAACTCTACAGAGATGCTGTTAATGTTCTGCTTTGAAACCAGGTAAATACTTGGCTAGCCAATGATATAAATAACTGAAATTGTGTATTATTAGACTCATGAGACTCAGTCATTCCTTTAGCTGTCTCTGAAATATTTTAGAGCAATGGGTCTGTCTGTGCTTATCTTTTTAATCAGGACTAGCCAGGCAATTTTAGCCCTCAGGAGAGCCCAAATCACTGAGCTGCAGGGCTATCTAGGCCATTAAGCTTATGGCTTTCAGGTTTCTGTGAACCTGTAATGTTGTTTATTTATTATTTTTAAGGCATATGTACTGTTAAATATGAGCTGCCAGCTTATTTCAAATCTTCAAAGCATCAGTCTGTCCCATTTTGCAGCTGAAGTGTTTGGTTGCCAACATGTATCACCTGGAGGCAGGAACAAGGGCAGGCAGTATGGAAAGGATTGCTGCAGGGATTTGTTTGGGGTTGGGACCAAAGGGACACTGAATGGAGCAAGGTAAAGAGACCAGATAGCAGTGAGACACTGTGGAATAGACTTTTCCTGTTTCATTTGACATAAGTTTGTTGAGGTGTTGTATATCTTGGGGCATCCTAAGGTAGATTGGATAGGACATTTGTGAAGCCAGCTTTAGGAAAAGCTGTTTTAACGTGGATTATTCTAAATAATATGAAGATATGGCTGGTGCATAGTGCACTAAGCATCGTGTTGACCATGGTTTCCTGTTTGGCTTTCAGCAAATTTATTACTTTAAGTCAGTGTGTGTGTGAAAAGAAACAGCTATTCACCCCATCCCCTTGTATTTTTCCCCATCATAGATAGTTATAATTCACTTGCCAATCTCATGTATATTTAAAGGCTGTTTTCAGTCAACTCTTTTCTCTCTAATTCTTACATTTCTCAGTAGGTGGCTTTAGAAATTGCAAACAATATTTTTTTTAATGAGAAATTATTCCCCCAGAAATTTTTGTGATCACTGGGGAAAAAAAAATCTCTACCTTTTTCTAATTCTTATTTCTCACAAAAAGTGCTTTTTGCTTAATCTTGAAAATGTAAGGTTGCATGAATAAACAGGTGTCTCTTAATGTGTCCATAGTTGTTTTGCAGACATGAATTTTAAACTGTGCACCTTCTTTACATTTTCCATTTGGGTTTTTGTGTGTACAAAGAGAAGGGAGCTTGAGCTGCATTCTTCCACCACGATCCCTCCTTCCATGATAGATGATGAAGGTGTTGGCAGTGGGAAAAGCAGGATTTACAGTGGAGTGTAAGTACATGGCATGTCAACGTCACTTCTCTGATTAAGTATGCAGGTAATCTCTGCAGATTAAATGCTAAGCACAAATGCAAAACAAAATCCTCTGCTGTGTCTGAAGAAATGTGCCATGCAGAGTCAGGCTTTTGGATGAGCCTGTGAGGCAGGTTTCTCACAGGCTCATCCAGGCTCATCCACAGGCTTCTCAGCCTTGTGGACTAGCCAAAGGGGCAGTGGGATGTGCAGGCATGGTCTGTAAAAGGTATTTGTTGGAAGGGAATGGGTCACCCTCTTTGCTGGATGGCTTCTGCCTTTTTTTTTTTTTCTTTTACATACCTGCATAGTTCTAAGACTGTAATTCTCCTTTCTTTTGACTGCATGAGCAAAGAAGGGGGGCAGAAGTGCTGGTTAACAGCAACCACAGCCTAAATGTTGCAAGTTGCCATCTTTCAGAAGTTGGCTGTGGATTCTCTGCATGTGCTGGTCTATGTTTCTGAGGTGAGAAGAGTTGTAGGAGATGCAGCCATGACAGTAAACATGCAAAGTTCCCTGTTTGCTCATACTGGACATATCTGTGCTCTCCTCCCAGAGAAACTGAGGAGGTTTAAAACATTGGAGTTGTTGTGCTTTGAAAGATTTCAATCTTCAGTGTAGCAGTAATTATTTCCACCAAGAATCTTTGTGTTTCCAGATTCCCAAGACTGAAGATACCTTACCCCAGGACATGTAGCAGCATGATGGGTAGAACACCTCCTGGGAAAGAGAAAGTTCTCAGTTCAAATGTTGGCTTGTACTTTAGGCAAAAAGCCTATACCAACCAGTTTGCAGTATTCCAGAAGCCAAGCACTCAGTCAAATTACTTGTTGGATGAGCTGTGGTTGTTGTCCGTGTGTGTGGTCTTAGCCCATGGCAAATGAAAGGTAATTCAATTTAACTAACCTCTATCACTGCTAAATTAAATTACCTCACATCATCTGCAGGGGATGAGCATGCACATGGAGAGTTACCACAGCCCAGCTGATGCTCAGCCTGCTGTCACTGCAGTGCACCACAGCTTTTTTGGGATCTCCACTGGACAGTCCCAGTGAGCAAGCAACAAGCAATGGCCAGTTGCAAGGAGAAGGAATTATAGCTGTGCCTTCATTTAGAGAATGCAGTCCCTCAATCTCATCACATTTTTAGTTTGGGAAGTTCAGGTGGCTGATTTTGAAGTTGATGGGAAGAGAGGTTTTGAGCAATTACTGTACTTACTTAAAAAAAAAAAAATTCCAAATTTGCCATTTCCAGCAGATGTTGGCTCCCTTGCCTGTAGGGAGGTCCTTTTGCTTGTAACAGGCAATGGTGCCAAACACATTTTTGTTCTCTTGGGAATGTGTTTTTTGAAACATTCTTTTCATCTGCAATGAATTCTTGTGCTTTAAACACAGGAAATATTAATGGTTTTTTTCCAATCTCTGTGAGAACTTCTTTGTAAATGAACTGAAATTGTCCCATTTGGTAGCAGACCAAGCAGCAGTCTGTCCTCACTTTCAGTTGCTTTGTCTCTGAGATCACTATTCCTTGTCTAGGAATACCAAGAGGCACTGAATGATCTGACCTTGCCATGGATGATCCAGCAAGCTTGGCAGCCTGGAGATGTGTCCAATTTGACTGCCATAATGGGATTTGAAAGGGAATTGCTGTAAAGTGATGTTAGAAAGGACATAGGAATATCTCCTTTGGCTCCTTGACACAAGGAAGAGACAACCTTAGCAAAAATCCCTGTAGCCAGTCTGTGTGAAGTCAGCCTCAGGAGACCAAGAATTGCAGCCTTTGCTCTGGTGGGCAGTGGGAAGGGCTCTCCTTGGTCTGACCTGATGCCCTGGGGCTTGTAGTGTGAGGGTGGCAAGGTGGGCCATGCCAGCCTCACAGCCTCTAAGAGGAGAGGGGAACAAGGGCTTGCCCAGAGGAAATGCTGAGTCTCTTGTCCCCCTGGCAGTGACCATGGTCATGGTGATGATGGGCAGTGCTTTCTGCAGTCCCAGTGGGTGTCCTGTGATGGTTTGGTACTGGTGGGGTGATGCTGGCAGCACCACTGCACCATGATTATGGAGTCAGGGTCACAGGTGCTTGTGTGTCCTTGTGACTTGGATGTGACCATCCTGTTTTCTTCCAAGCCAGGACTGAAATCTCCTGCTATTGACTGATAAAAGCTTTTGCACTGAAAATTTCCCATTCCTGTAATCTCTCAGAAATCATCCCAGTGTGACAAACTCTTTCTAGTTCCAGTCTCTCTTTTGCTGTGATTTTCTGTAAACCAGGGCTGGAATGTGTTTCTTAAACATACATGAAGTTTAGCATCTGTTGTTGGTGACACAGATCATTGCACATGGAAGAATGAAGGTGCAAGTTCACGCACAGCCTGCTCTCTCTGCACAATGAAAATGTGGTTAAATGGGGATTAGGATTAATACTGGATTTAAGATTCTCATAGTTGGCTGGTAAAAGCCTAATCTCCTCAAAGGCTGCAGGCAGGCTGGCAGCATTCAGCTCAAGGCCAGTGTTGTTTGCAAGACCTGAAAGAAATTGAATTTTGATTCTTAGAGCACTTTAATCGTAGCCTTTCAAGATAGGGATGGGAAGAGCATATACTATCTCAAATGCAGCCTTTTAATTTCTTTAATGTATGACAGTCACCTAGGCTTCTAGGTCTGATGGATGTTTGACAGTAATATTTTTCATTTCCTTTTGTAAAAGCTTAGGGATCCTGATTGATTTTTAGAAATGCATAAATTGCATTCTGAAAGTTGATATACCAAAGTCTCTGTATAGGCAGAGTGAGATAAATCCAAGCAGGGCAGCAAACACTTCCCAGTTTAAAGTGTTGAGTGTGTTAAATATCTTTCAGGTAAGCAGGCTCAGGAGGCCATAGAAGTGTGGAGCTCCTGGGTGTGATGTGCTCAGTTTAGTCCAGCCTGGTTACTTTTTTGCTGTGGTAGAGATGACTGGTGAGAAATGCATTGCTGAATCTGTGCAGGTCCTAAAATGAATCACTGCATTTGATATTAAGGCCCATGTTGGAAAAGAACATGAAGTGTTGACGGTCCTCCTGTTTATTGTGGCTGCAATTTTCCTGTATGCCTAGTCTTATCTGAAAGTTGGACATTTAGTTATCTAAATAATTTGATTTTCAGTTAAATCTTAAGGTAGTCTTTGTGTAGGCTTAGTGCTGCTCTGTCAAACAGGACAGAGGTGTATAAAGTTTGCCTGTATAGCTACTTCTGATTCCTTGTTTCCAGCTTTCTCTTTGATGGCAGCTTTGATTGGCTCTGCCCAACCACTGAGAGCTGTCCTTTGCAAAATGCTGTTCTATCTGTATCACTGCCAGTGACAGCCTGGCAAAGTGTGTCTGCTTCTCCTTTGTTTTAAATCAACAGCCCATCCTGTGGATGGGTCCCCTTTATGGGGGGCATCAAAGATCTCTGCAGTGTGATCATGGGTGCTGCTGTCAGTCAAAGGGGCTCTGAGCCACTGAGGATGGGAGGAGCAGAGACACATTGGCTAGATTTGAGTGGAAAGCTTGTGGAATGCTGCTGATACCATTCAATATCCATGCTGCTGACAAGAAATGACTTTTCTGCAGAGGTGGTGATGAAGTGCCTTTAACTAGACCTGAATCCAGTCTTATCAATTTGTTTTTTCTCAAGCCTACTTATTCACACTCCGCCTAGATAGATTTCTTTGGATTGCTTCTCTTTCCTTCTGAGCTGGTCCTCCTTGCTTAGGTTGCTTTTCCTCTTACTGTTGCCTTGTGTAGAACCTGTTATCAAATAATCCTATTAATCTTTCTAGTAATCTCTAAAACACTTGCCATCAAGCAGGACATTTTTTCTGAGGTATGAAGTTTCCTTGCATACCTTAAGTCACCCGGCTCTCGGCATGTGAAATTGAGGAATGGACTGAAGGTTGTCCTTTCCAAGGCTCAGGGCCCACATGATGACCTGATTAAAACTTGAAAGAAAGTGACTTTATTTAATTTAATAATGCGTGTCTCTGCCCCATTGTTCTCAGAGTCAAAGGGAGCATCTCAACCATTAGGCCAACTGCAATTCAGGTCTCTGCTAGGGCTCTCAAGTCCCTTAAAGCACAAGCTGGTTGAGGTCATGTTGATGGGAAGATTTCTGTTCTGTTTTATAACAGCCATAAGCCAGGAAAGTCGTTGGTCTCTCAGCTCTATTCCCTTTGCTCTTCAACAGAGATTAATGATAAGGAAAAGTGGATAGAGGGGGACGTAGGCAAGTCTGGCATCCACCAGAAAAGATTAATAGAGATGCATGAGCTGTACCAGCACAAGAAGGTTTATTTTGGTTGGCAAAAAGCATCCAGCTTTTGCTGACTGTAAGAGACCTTATCCCTCTGCAGAAGTCAAGCATCTTGGTTTAAAGCATGCAACAATTCATGGAAGTGCCTTGTGAGCATCTTAAAACCTTTGTTTTGTTCGGTATTGTCACTGGTTGGAAGGTTTGGTCTGTGATTTTTCTGTTGTGTGGTGGGAGGTGGCAAAGACTGCTTAGAGCAGCAGTGTGTAATGAGACAGTGCCATGCTGGGTGAAGCTCAGGGATTTTTAAGCCTGTAAAAATTCAGAGCATGCATTAGTGCTATAGGTGGTTGTTGAGGCCTCTAGCAAGCAGATAAGGAGCTATTAAACCCCTCTGAATAGAAATAGGGGCGAGGAGGAGTATCTGATAACTTCAGCTTGTATCAGTTGTACAAATTACTTGGGGAAGAGCAAGCACAGGCATAGTGTTTCAAAAAAGAAACAAACAATCAAACCAAACAAAAAAAATCAAGCCAACAGGAACAACAAAACACTCTTGACACATGTCAGTATGTGTCTACAAAGAGGATACAGGTTTTCATGCTGGCTAAACTATGCAAGGGGGGAAAAAGTGCCATGCTGACCTGTAGCTGCATCCTGCCGTGTAGGTTAAGCACATGGCAGTGTGCTTCATATTTGAAGTCAAGGAATTTTTGATTGCTGTTTTGGCCAAAGCCTTGGCATTATAAAAAAGCAATTGTTCTGGTAGAAGTGAATCGGTGTGAATAAACTTGTGTCTTGCTCCTGGTACCTTAGAGGGCCCAGTGATAGAAATGCATCTTATGACTGCACAGCAGCAATTCCTTAATTATTCCATCAAAGAGTCCACTCTGTGCTCAGCACTGAGACTGGCAGAGGCCCTTTACCAGCACTGAAGCTGCAGCTCGAAGCTAAATCTGCTCGGAACAAATCTCACTGGTGATGCTGTGCTTTTCAAAGCATTTGCAGCCTTGCCTGTGGAAGGCCAGCCAACATCTCCACAGCTAGTACTGCTCCACCATTTTTTCTTTCAAATTCCCCAGCTGTGGCCAGGAATGCACAGCCCCTGCACTCTGCAGATGAATGTGGTGGGACGCTCTGTAAACATTGCTGCGTGTTCTGATTCTGTTTGCACAGCGTTACTCATTTATCCCCCCCCAAGCCCCTCCAAGATCAGCTTGTGCTTTATCACTCTGATAAGCTGGTGTGTGATCTGAGGCAGAGCCATCAGCCAGAACCGAAGGCAGGCAGGAGTCCCAAGTGCATAGTTTGGGGGCAGCTCGGTTTCTTGCCTGATAAGGCTGTGCCTCTTGCGGCAGTACAGTGCACACTCCTTTTAAACTGTAATCATAATCCTCTTTGCAGCCGGCGCTGCTATCCCCACAGGAAGCATTAGCAATATCACAAAGTGCCGAGACTTCATTGTTTTCCCCTAATCTGCAAAGGGAACTGAGACAAGACAGAGGAAACTTTAACCTATTCCATGCCTCAGTGGCAAATAATTAGTTTCTTACTGAGTGAGAAAACGGGGGAAGCCTCTTAGTTAAGATAAAGTAAGCACAAGGCTCACAGGCTTATCTTGCTCTGTGGAATTTGGGAAAGGACACGTCCTTGAATTTGTCTGTCTGGCGTGCCCAGATTTTGTATTTGGGAGTAATGAGTCTATTAGAGCTGCCCTAAGTGATTGCTGGCTATGAGACACCTCTTGCCAGGAAATGCAGTAGCCATGCTTTTGTTTAAGGACATGAACAAAAGGCTCTGGATGCTTAATAATGTGCAAATTTGGGTGGGTGGGATATGGAGAAGGTTAATAGGGCAGGCTAACAGAGGAGGAGCTGAGTTTGAGAGAGGAGGAGAGGAACGCTGAAGACATGGCAGCAGACAGAGAGAAGAGAAACAGGAAAGGCAGCCCCTTTTTGCCATGTTAAAGTTAACTTAGTCTCCTGACTAAGTTAACTGACATTTTTGGGGTAAGTGTAAGCTGTGTCTGATGAAATAATATTTTCAGCCATGGCTGTGTGAGAGGTCACAGTGCAGGGTGTGCAAGTCTGGGTGCTGTGTAAGTGCTGTCCAGACACTGACCCACCATCAGGTGTGACTGGCTGTGAGTGCTTTTGTGGGTGGGAATTCACTTTGGGTCAATGCTTTACCTTTGCAGAACTCATCTTAGCAAGCTGCCTGTCATGAATTTTTTTCTTGTCATGCTTGGGTCTGAGGCTGGGCTGTGCTTTTCCTGAAAAGGAGAAGCTGAAGCAGGAGGAGTTGCCCTGGCCTGGCATGGGGGGCACGGATCTGGAATGGTGAATGGTTTGCTTGCACTTGTGCTGCGTCTGTGAAAGTCCTTTAATCCAAAAGATGACAAGAGCAAAGGAACAAAAGAAAATGCTCTCAAAAATAACATGAGATAAGGATCTGGAGAATTTGCTTTTTATTTTGCTTGAGAGTCCCTGGAGACTTTTTCTTTTAAGGAAAGAAATGCAGCTTTCAAGGTCGAGCTTTTTTTTTTTGCTTTTTTTNTCAGACTTCAAAGGCAGTCAGCTGAGAGCTTCTTAGGAATGTTACATCTGTTCAGAGTAAATGTGGATTGGTGGAAATTCTTCCTCCAAAATGTCTGAAATTTGTACACAAATTTTCTTGAGACAATGGTAAACAAAGCACAACCCCAGTGGGGTCAGGGCTGAGTGATGCACAGTAGTAAAGGGTGAAAATCCAGCAAGTGAGAGTAGTGTTCTGCAGAGGCATTTAATTTAGACACAAGTGGGTTTTTTGCTTGATGCCTTAATAGAAAACAGTTTAATGTCTGTTCCTTTTAATAAAATTGTTTCAGAAATTGAAACTGAACAAATGGACTGAAATGTGAATGAATGCTTGGCCACTCCTCCTCAAACTCTCAGCTTGTGCTAGCTGTGTACCTGCTGGCACACCTGCCTTGTCATTTTGCTTTCAGTCTTAATCTGTGTATCAAAGAGCAAAATCAAAATTTTGCTTTTTGTGTCTAGTGCTTACCTACTGGTCCTTTACCAGCTGATCCAAAACCTATTGGCAGTGGAGGAGCCTTGGATCAGGGACTTGATATGACACAGAAAAATGTCACTAAGCTTGGAGGATACAGCAGGTGGGCGTAGGAATTGGACATAGTTTAACACTGCTTTGCCTGTTATGGATGGGAATTTATTGCTGATTTTGATGGAAGTTGATGAGTGGCATTGCTGGGAACGTTTGGAAATCCTCTCCACAGTAGGACTTAGGGACATGATCAGGTCCCAGACAGCCTTGTGCATAACTGCCTCTTCACATCACAAGAGTGTAACTGAACTGTAAATGGTTTTCACACCAATTATTTCCCTCTTGTTTTGAATAGAACCGGGAGGGGGGTTGTTTATCCCATTTCCCTGGTGCAGCTGAAACTCAGAGCAGCAAGCTTGTGCTGAAGCTGTTGTTTCCTCTGCATGTTTCCCATGAGGAGGCCAAGGAGTGTGAGATTTGTGATTCAGTGTGTGGCTTTGTCACATGCCTACCAAGGCTGAAGGTGATAGAAATCTTGGTGCCATCTCACTTCAGGTTGGGTAAGTATATTATGTTTGTTGCTTTTGTGGGATTTTCTTTTAAATTAGGCTTCTTAAATGAAGAGCAGCAATATTTAAGCTTCTGCGTAAATAAGCAGAGAACCCTGGCTTCATCTTGTCTAATCTGTTTAACCTTCATTAACCCAAATATTTACTCTAGGCATTGAATATCCAGGCAGTGTAATTCTGATGCTAAAATTCATGCCCTGAGAATGCTGTAGATTGACTGATCCTGCGGAATTCCCAAAATCCCTGTCTGTATAAATAAACTTCCTATATGAAGGATTATAACTAAATGCCGTGAATTCAGATCAGTAAAGCAGAAGGACAGCAGTTGGCCCATTTCTTCTGCTGCTTACTTATGTATTTTTATAAGGTTATTCATCTTAGTCTAAATAGACGTGTAAAGAAAACTGCAAATCCTGAAGCACGATGCTGCCATATACTGCATGAAGAAAGTTTAACCCTCTGCCTTTTATCAGTTTTCAAATCACCATCAGCTCGATTTACCCAGACTGTTGAAATTGTTATTCCTTTTGGGTATGGCATTTCTGGTGAATCTGTGGGGTTTTTTTTGGTCTTTGACCTCTTCCTGCAATTGTGCAATGTGAAGAGTTCATTAAACAGTACCAGAGATACAACATTTGTTGCTGAAGGTGTCCCCACCCCATCCACAGGCACATTCCCCCAGCTGCAGAGCAGAGCCTACAGCATCTGGATTTATCTGGATTTATCAGTGTTAAAGCTGACATCTCAAGACTGGTGTGCAGTGTCCACTGCAGGCAGTACTTACAACACCCCCGTGTAAACCTGTTGGCACAGGCATGGTGCAAGCAACCTTCTGGGCAGCTAGGCTTCTGTCCTGTTACTGTGTTAATTATCTTTGTGAGATTAAAATACAGACTTATTTGGGACCCTTATCTTGGAGAAGTTCTGTTAATATCCCATCATGTTGCTCAGTCTGTTACTGTTCATTGTTCCAGAGATGTGAAGGCAATAAACGCCCAGGGGACAGGAGTTAATTTGGCTATTTTAAATGGAATAGCTGAAAACAATGAGATCAAGTTACAGAAGTACAATCAAAACTGTTTATGGAGGACTTCACAACAGCATTGGTCATTAGGCTCATGAGAAGCTAATTTGTACTTTCTGAAAATTTTGAGAGTAGACTTGAAAAAATTAAATAACAGGAGACCCAGCAGCATGGGATTGTTCCCTATTGGCAGGGAACGGTCCTAGCCAATTTTACTCTGTTTTTTGCTTACAAGATTCTAACAGTTGGAAACTAGAAGGAACAAATTGCTCAGCTGCTGCAATATCAGGAACATGTCTAGCCTGGAACCTGTGCCATTCATGGCCACTGGGTCCTAACAGTAATTCTCTTTGCTAGAAAAGGAATAGTAGGGGAAGAATTTCACCTCACTTTACTTGCCAACAGGCTCCATAGGGAAATTCCTTCCCTGTTCCATGCTGGGTTAGTCAGAATTTAACAGTGTATTTGCGTAAGAATCATTGCAGCTAGGCTGCTAATCTCATTTCTGTCCTCAGATAAGATTGTTATCAGAGTAATTGTCTGTTTGCTCTCCCTTCTGAGTCTAATCAGAGTGGATTGTGCCAGTACCTCCTGGGGCAGAGGAACTTGGATGTTGATTGCTCTCAAAAGAAAGAGAAAATCCTCAGTATATATTTAATGTAAACTTCAGTTTTGTTAGATGTTCGCAGGAAAATCATCTGGAAATAACTTGCTCAGACGTGTCTTGGGCTTTTCACAGCAATATATTTGTTCTGGTTTAAAGTCCAAGTTTAGTCAGGCAAGTGCATGTAGTGCATGATGTGGTGAGTTTTTCTAAAGATAATGCTGCACACCAGCAAAACTGGTATTTTCTCAAGCCCTGGGACAGAGCAAGTTCATGTCTGCAGAAAATGCATACTCTTAGGTGCTCCAGCCAGCAAATAAATCTGAACAATTAGTGCTTTTTCCCTTATTTCAAAGCAAATTGCAGGAGTGGGTGGATTTTGCTGGTGGGTATAAAGGAGACTCAAAAGATATTAACTTTTCGTATATCCTTCAAGTTGGGACTAGAACTTTTCTCTTGATGTGCTTACCTGAGGAAATGCTGTTTGGTCTCTTTGTAGAAGTGAGCAAAGCACAGGTAATGCAGCACCCTGGTGAGGTTCAGAAATGATGTGTGCTGCCCATGTTTCTCACCCATGGGTGAGAAAACTGAGACACAGATGTACCACGGGCTGCTCTGGGAGCTGCCAAAGCAGAGCTGTGTGGGTAAGGTCTGTGCCAGAGCCAGCACTTCTAGTGAGTGCTCCTGATTTCTGGTCTGGATGACCATCTCCCAGCTCCAGTCACCAGCACTGCAGCAAGAACAGGACATGGTCCTGCCCTTAGTGGTGTTGCTGCTGTAGAGATGATGTCTGGCTCCATCAGACCCGTATCCCTGGATAGTCTGAAGAATCTCTAGAGCTCTCGAGTGTGATACCTAAAGCAAGCTCAAAGCACTCAATGAAGAGAGTGCTCAGAGCTGCTGAACTTGCATGGCTTGTGTGTGAGAACTGCTGAAACTCTCTGATTCAATCAGGTTTGAAGGATGTTGAATGAAGCAGGTTCTTTCAGGCACAGCAAATGTTATTTTGGGGACCTTGAATTTGGTACGGCCACAGCTGCTTATAGCCTAATGTGTGCTTGGTGTGCTTAGTGTGGATATTCTGTAAAAGTTTTATTGCATACTTTTCTACTTCCTGCTCCATTAGACTTCAAATCACTAATTGTAGTGGTAGTTTCATGGCTACAGTGTCCCTTTTAGCAGAAACTGTAACCACTTGCCATTTGCTGGATGACTTGATCAGTGTTGCACTCCTTTATACAAAGAGAGAAACAGATTTGCAGAAAGAGAGGAATAGAAAGAGATGGAAAAGCTGTTTTTACCCTTGCCTATGTTGCACTGAAGAGATGCCAGAGACAGTGTTTAGAAAAGTGCTTCTGGAACTGGAAGTAATGCAACGAGGTCAGGACCAGTAAACAGAGCCTTAGATATGTGGGGTGGTGTGGCCATCCTACTGCCTCCAGAGCTCGAGTTTGCATCTCCACACAAAGCTGTAATATTGCCTTACTCAGGCCCAGCTGTGGTGTGTTCGATTTGGCCCTGCTGAACATGCCACAGATATCAGTGTCCAGCAGTAGAGCTTGTGGTCTTGAAGGCCCCTTTGTTTGTGGCCTCATGCTAAGGAATTAATGATTTTTTTGCCCCTTTTCCATTACATGTGTTGCCTTTTTTTTTTGTTGTTGTTTTGTTTTTTCACTTGAAGCATATTTTTGGCACCCCTTGGTCCTTTAATGGGCTCTCATGTTATCAGACACCACAGCTCTACATACATTAACCGTGCTTTGTTATCTGGATTTCTTTGTGAGCCGTTCATATTCCAGGATCTCATCTCCAGCTGTTCTTTTTCTGTAATGATCCTGAGGAGAGTGTTGTAATTTACTCAGCTACTTCTGCTGGCAGAGCACTCTGGAGCCACCCCTGACTGGATGCATCTCTCCCCATGTTGCGGTGTTGAGGGTGAAGTTGCACATTAAGGAGCTGCTGGCTGATTTATGAAAAGCATGCTTTTGGAGGCTGGGAGCAGATTTCTCTGGAGGGGCTGGTGAGCTGCAGTCCCTGCCTGCTCCTTTTCTCCAGCATTAGTCCTGTGCAGTGCCTACAGCACAGAATATAACCCTGTGTCTGCTCCCTCCCCTCCCTCAACTCGTGGCCCCAACTGCCCTGTTTAATGCTACCCTGCCATCTGCTTATTCAGTCCATAGTAATGATTTTTTGATGCCATAACTCTAAATATCTGTCTATAGCCCCTTCATGCTGGACCTTGGACTGACCCACCAATTTTCAGAGTGGTGAGTCACAGTTACTATTTAGCAAAATTACAAGGTTGGTTTTTGGATCCTTTAAGGTACCTGTCCCTGTCTAATCTGGGCGTTCTTTGGTAAGTGGGGTCTACCCTGAAAATTTATGGAAGTACTTCATTAAACCAAACACTAGCAAAATAAGTGGAGCATGAACCTATCTTAAGTTACTACTATGGCTTCTGTCAGCTACCATAAAAAGCTTTTTTCTAGACTCTATTAGCAAGTGAACACAAGAGATGTCACCGAGCTGTCAGGCCCAGACTGTCAGCCTGGTCTTGCCATGCTCAGGAGTACATGATGTGACTGAGGAGTTCCTCTGTTGGAGTTGATCTGAGGACAAATCTCTCCCTCAACGCCCCCAACTGCTATGCTGCCTTTCAGTAGCAGTTGGAGATGTTGAGATAGTTGAGAATTCACCATAAACTAGTTCTACTCAGCTATAAGAATAGCCATGCATAGTGTGAATAGGGGTAACAAGTCTCAATAAGCAACAGTTTTAAGTGAGATTACGCAGAGAGATTTATTGTTGAGGCCAACAACAGATCCATGTGGGAAGCATAGTATCAAAGAGCAGAAGATAAAAGAATAAGAAGAAATATTTTACTTGTAGCCTCTTAGATGTGTTGCAGGGAGATTTGTCTCGTTTTTTATGGGTCTTCAATTATCTATGACAACAATCTTTATTTGATTGGATTAGTCCTCAGAGGATCCGTGTAAACTATAGACAAACTTTATATACATACACACCATTTCAGTTAAGATGGCTCCATGGTAGAAGAACTACAGCTGATTTCAGTGAGAGCTGCAGAAGGTGCTAGCCTGCTTTTGAAAGAGGACTTCAGCAGAAATTATTTTGTGTAGGTGGGCACTTGCAATCCTACAGTAGGACATTTCCATCACAGAAGTTGCCTTTTCCCCTTAAAGCATAAAGGTCAGGAGAGAGGAAATAAGTTTTTAACTAATTACAGAGAGGCATAAGCAGCACATGGGAAAACACAGGGAACAGAAAATGGTTCAGGTGATCTGGGGAGTCAGCATTCCTTTGAAGTGAAGCCAAATGTAAACTTTCTGGTTACAATGTGTCATGGTCTTTCCAGGGCAGAGTTTCTAGCCTTGCTTCCTATTAAGTACATCATGTTGTGAATATTTAAGGCTGGCTTGTGCCCTTGGGTGTTTCTCAAATGACAGATGCTAAAGAACCCTCCTTTCTTCTGTTGAATACTAGAAAGAGGCCCAGTTTATCTTGTTTTTCCAGATTTATTTCCCTTCCATTGCTTGCAGCAGTTTAGGTCTGTTAGTAGTATGACACCAGTGGGGAATCACAGCACTGGCAATATTTGAAGCCCAACAGTTCACAGTTTGTTCCTAATGGATCCTTGTCCACTTGAGCTCTGTTCCAAGAGAATTGTGGCAGAGAAATTCTAGATGGAGGCCCGTGTTCCTGCTGTATCCTTTTGCAGGTGGAATCATGATTGCTGCCATTATAATTAGTCCTGAGGTCTCTAGAGGTTAAAGAACATGCCTAAAAGTTTCAAGTGAAGCTCTGCTTTCCCAGAGATAGGAGTGCCAGTAAAATGTGGCTGTGGGTACCAAAAGCATTCAGCTTTGCCTTGGACACAATTTGTAGGAGAATTCTTCAGTAGTAGGGAGGAAGGGAGAAGACTGATGCTCTCCCAGGCTTCTGAATTAGAAATGAGCTGGACTAGAAGTTCCCCAAGAACCTTTCAGTAAGGACCTCAATTCCTCCAGTAATTTTTGTGTTCTGTCTTCAGCTCTTGCTGCCTTTGAGATTTGTACCTGAACAAAGACTTTGGTCACCCTGTTCAATAATAAAAATTGGCAGCTAGGTTCCTGATAGCTTTTTGCTTCATATTTGCTGCTGCTTCCCATCATCAACAGCAGTAAAGTGCCATGGGGTGAAAATCAGCACTAATTTGGGAGTTAGATTGCCTGTGTAATAAGCTTCTCTGTTATTCTTTGGCAGGAGCAACAGCTAATATAAATTTTTTGCTGTCACTTCTGCATGGGCCATATACCAGTGTCAAAGTTAATCCCTCAAAATTATGTTCCATTATAAATCTCTCTTCACAGATGAAGTGAGTGTAATTAGGCAGAGAGGTTCAGAACCATTACCAAAGAAAAAAAAGCTCTGAAGGACAAAAAACACTCCCCCTGTGCATCACAAAATGATGTAACACCTTGCCAGTGACCTCCAGAAAACAGAAGCTCCTTGGCCACAGCGTTCTTGGGGCTTGTTTGGCAGCAAAAATATGTTCTGAGTTGACCAGAACTGAGTTCCACCTTTTTGTAAGTACAAGGTGTAGGATCTTAAGATGAATTTGAAGCAATTTGTGTCAGTTATCCCTTGTTTCTTTTCTTCCAATAACACACAGAATGTTTAATGTCATTATTCTTGCCTGAGCCCTGGGAATTCAGAAAAGATCATCAAGACCTTAGTAATAGGCTGAAAAAATCCCCAGTATATTTAATTAGAGATTAGTCTTTTGATGTTTGGGGGGATTTTGAGGTTTGTTTTTTATCAGGTTACTCTTGGGTAACCCTCTGTATAACAGAACAACTTCCCTGCTTTCATGAATGTCAAAGACCCTCAAGGTTTAAATGTACTGCTGCAGTTAAATCACTTTCATTTTTTAAGTTTCATGTTAAATTCTTTTTGGTTAGGGAAAATGAAAATACCCCTTTACTGTAACATTCTGACTACTCTGGGCAGAGCTGTACAATGATGGACTTCTTACATGCAATTTAGAAATCCATCTTAGAATTTGTGTCTGCTGAAAGTTCCTTCTTCCCTCTTTTTATAAGGAGATGATGACAAGTGCCTTAGTTCCTGGGGGTGAGGTTTGTTTTTTCTTTTTTTCCTTTTTGCCTTTTTTTTTCCCTTTTTTCCTTTTTTTTTTCCTTTTTTCCTTTTTTTTCTTTTATTATTTTTTTCTTTTTTCTTTTTTCATTTTCTCTCTTTTCTCTTTTCATTTTTTCTAATTTTTTGTTTGGTTTTGGGGGTTTTTGTTTGTTTTTTTTTATTTTTTTGTTCATTTGTTTGGTTTTTTGTGTTTGTTTGTTTGGGCTTGTTTGTTTGTGGTTTTGTTTGGGTTATTTTTATTTTGTTTGTTTTGTTTTCTCTTCTCTTCTCTTCTCTTTCTCTTTCTCTTATTTAAGGAATAATCCTTAAATATATTAAATTGAGGTGCATTTCTGTTCTTTGGGAACAGAAGCTCTCTTAGTTCCTGATTGTTTTCTTTGGAGTGTTAGTATTATCTACCCTTTTCTAAGCATGAAGCTTTAAAGACATTGCAAATCCACTATAAAGTCATTCAACTTAACTTTACTTCTAAAATCAAAGATGATGGTAATATTTTCCTTTACTTTCTGTTCATTGCAAACATTCTGAAAGGTTCTACTTTCAGCAATATTTAGTATTTCACTTTCAATTTGATAGAAATAATTTCAGAAAATCTGTAAAAATATCTCTCTGCTTACATGGCAGTCAAACATGAGTTACAATGCCAGGACAAGGATGAGGTAGACACGAGAAGCTGCATCCAGTTTTTGTCATGAAAAAGCTCAACACAGTAATCTGGTTTGCCAGAGAAAGCCTCTTTATTTTGTTCATATCTGACCTGTTGAGCAAAGATGGGAAATGAGTTAATAAATGAGAATGGCTGCACATGAAGTATTTACTATTCTGTGCATCAGTCATCCATCATCTTGTTAAATTCAAGTGTATTAAAGGTCTGCTTGGTGTGCTCTTGGCTCTGTTCTGTCCTCTTCCACGGCAAGAGGATGTGTGTGTCCTCTCTTAACTTACATAACCTTCAGTGGGCTCAAGTCTCCTTCAGGCTGCTGTGTTCTCTGAACTGGGCAAGCAGTCATCACTGATCCTTCTTGAGAATCCAGTGGCTGCTCACTCCAAAGAAGCCTCCTTGACTCCTCTTGCTGTCTTTTGTCAAGTACCAGGGGGAGCTTGCAGCATATGATTACAGCCTGCATGTGTTGTTGTTCTCCATTTTTCCTTTGAGTTTTCTCAAAGTGTTTTCTCCAAGCATGCTAAAATGTCTAAGGAAAGGGTCAAAGTTCTTTATATATTAGAGTAAAATTGGGTTGAAGTTCTTTTTCTATTAGAGTAAAACAGGGCTGAGGTCACCACCCAGTTCTTACTGTTGTCAATTATGACTTAGTGCATCTTTTGTCAGCTACATGTGAGAAAAGAGCAGGGAAACTAACTGGGGTTTTTGCAGTTGATAGAATCTCCAACTGTGGCACTG
The DNA here is from genome assembly GCA_013399835.1 of Leptocoma aspasia. NCBI lineage: Eukaryota > Metazoa > Chordata > Aves > Passeriformes > Nectariniidae > Leptocoma > Leptocoma aspasia. The sequence goes on from VXAX01007967.1 coordinate 541,095, forward strand.
AACTACAGAGTAAAAAGCTGACTAACAATGCACTGATGTCAGGCTGCCTTGATGTGACTGAGAGTTTTTGTCTGCGAAGACAAATACTGGAATAAATCACTAACTGGGTTTTGACAACTGCTGTGGTTTTGGCCTGGTTTCTGAACTTGGAGATAGACAAAGAATTGCAACACAGCATCTAATTTTCAAACTGTTTTGACCAATCAGCAACAGGGTCCTATAGGTGCTGGAGCCTACCAAGACACCAATCTTGACAAGGTCCAAAACAATTACTTACATTTGATAGCTGATGCTGGAATATGGGCCATGTCAATCACAGGAATGGTTTCCTCATACTAGAATAACTCCAGGCTGCTATTTGGGGTGGCAGGAAGGGTTCAGCTGCCTTCCACACCAGACAGCTTGAGTGGTGAATAGCTTTTGTACACAGGATCCACCATCTCTCATGAGGGATGTGACTGCGAAGTAGCTGACTTCTGGAAACAAGCTTTCTGCAGATACTTTTTTCCACCCAACAACAAAGGACTTGTTTGGGAATGCTTTTTGGCTGCAGTCTTTGCGACCCCCCTGGGAAATGCACTGCACATTTGACTTGCACTCACCAAAGGAAAAAGTGAAAGTAACACAGCTGTAGTGATTTACTACGAAGTTTTGAGGCTAATTGCCTCATATGTTTAATTAATAACTGACACATTCTGTCCCTCAAAGAGCTTGGAGAACTTCCATCTGGACCCCTAGTGATTACAGCCTGGAAGCCATCCCTGTAATTAAGGAGCAGGCTATAGGAGGCCTGTTCCCATTATGGGCAATTATTGTGCTTGCTACTTTTCCCCTCCTTTCTTACAAAAGGACTGAGAAAATAGGGCTCAAAGACTAATCTGACATAAAACCCTGACTAAAGAGGTGCTTTGTGCTACCCCATGGTAGAATGATGGGTTATGTTTTGGTGCCAGCACTCTTTTTTTCAACAGGCTGTCAGGGGACAGGTTCTCCAAAGAGCAAAATGTGCCTTACACCAAGGAAGGACTTCCTGGTCAATATTAACTGCCAATGCAAGAAGAGGATTTTTGCTAAGAACTGGGCAACTGAGTACTGTTACTTCTCTATCTCTCCCTCCCAACTTTAGACTTCCAGTAGATTTGACAGCTGCTCATCTGCAGACTCTGGCTAGCTCAGGAGCCCTCAGAGTAGAGGATGCTGTGTCTTTAAGCCTTCCATACAGTGCTGAAATGTTATGACAGAGCATCTCACAGGGGGATGCGGTTTCCATGGCAACCCCACACTGTAAGATAAGCAAACTGGATTATTTTTTTCCTGAGAGGTTCAAGAGCAAGGAAGGAATGAGGCGATCTGTCAGCAGGCAAGACTTGAAAAGAGGAAACCGTGTTCATTAATCCTGTAGCCCTGGCTGCTTTGTGTTTTAATTAGAGAATGTTATTATGGCAGAAAGCATGGGTGCCTCACCCTGTTATGGGTTTTTGAGGACTTTTTTGTTTGTTTCTCTTTTTATATCTCAAATTAATAAAAGGTGGGGGGGTATGGCTGGGGGGAAGGAGGAGGAAAGAAGATTTACTAAGGCATAAAATGAAGGTCTGAAATAAAGAGCCTTAGGATCCCTGCTCCAGAGCCTTGTATCCCAAGCCAGATATAGGAGGTAGTGGGAATGAATTTGCCATTCTCAAATTGAGAGTACATCTTAAATTCTGGGTTTTTTTTCTGTCCTGCTGCTGTGTTTAGCAAAAATGGAAATCCCCCATACCCTTGCATCCTGCACGTGTAGCCATGTGAGTGTGGAGTAAAGCAGGGGAGTTGTGACTTCTTGTTGTCTTCCACAGTCTGCCCAGAGGCATGAATCAACCTTTACTACAGAGCTGTACTGCCTTCCCCTGCCTTGGTTTTGGGGTAGTTGATAACTTTGGGATCACTAGTTACCCCTACATGAGCAATCCTCCACTTCCCAAATGCCGCCACTTGTGAGAGTGCAGGACACTGCATGCTAAGAGATGTAAGGACAAGGAGGGGCAATGCTTCAGCCCATCCTGAGAAGGCAAGTTCCCACACAAGCTGCAATGGCATCTTAGTAATCAGATAATATCTTGGTAGCAGCTAGTGCACCAGCTGGGTAGGAAACTGTGCTGGTCTTGTACATGTGCTGTGCGTAGGAGTTTATTATGGAAAATATTTTGACAACCTTTATTATTTTCAAACACTTGTATGTGTCACTAGAAAATTAGAGTTAAAGTAAATGTTAACCCAACAGCAGTCTTGTCTGCATAGTTTCCATGTCCATCTCTTATGGAGTACTCCCTGCTCCTCTGCAGGGGATAAGAACCCACTATAAATCTTCATGTGTATTGAAAAGAAAGTTATTCTAATCCTTTGAGAAAGCAATATACCAAAGGCATTAATTTCTACTTTCCTGTAAGCAGCATTATTCCAGTCTGTTTTTCAGTGGCTGGTGCTTATGAGGAATCCTTGTAAATGTAGTTCTCCCTACTTTCCTGTCAATGTCTTCTGCAATGTCCTTGAAGAGCTCAGCAAAACAAGGTGCAGAATGAAGAGGGCCAAAGGGCCTCAGAACCATTTTTCTGGATTTGAATACCTCCTACCCAAAATAACTTTCTCCTATGGGTACAATCCATGTAGCAGGAACAGTTGTTAGCAAAGTTTGAAGTTGTGGGCCAAGCAAATGTGATACCTTGTGTGGGAATTTAGGGCTAGGGCAGAATGATACTTAGACCTTTGTTGAATGAGCCATCAAATGCTCTAATTGACAATAAGCAGTGTTACAGGCAGCTTAATTTCTTTGGAGACTGCTCTCTTTATTTCTTTTTTCTGGCTTCATAGACAAATTCAACACTTTGGTGTTGATATCAGCTTTATGTGATGTTTGGAGCTAAGCTGCCCAGAGATGACTTTTTGGTTGTACTAATAAAGAAACTGCTTTCCACAGCTTAGATCAGTTGTACTTCACTGCCAGCCAGCACCAAGTGGACATGGGGCAGGCTGGGTCTGTGATCCTGGTGGCTGGGGCAGGGTTGCCCAGCACAGCTTTCTTTGCCCCTCACCCCTCCTCTCAGGACCTGCTGTGCCTGCCTGTGCCCTACCAAAAGAACCCCTCACACATCTGCTGCCTAATGGGGGCTTCTCAATTCATGCCTCTCTGTGGTCTTCATAATTTGCCTCGGACTGAGTGTTGTTAAACCCTCGAACATTTCTTGGGTTTGTTGTCCCTTGAGGCACGGCCAGATCTGAATCACTGCCAAACAAAATTATTCCACCTGCTTCTTGGCTCTAAGCATCTAATCACCCAAGCCCAGCAGAGTTTTGTTTAGAGAACAGGAATAATTGTGGTGCTGCAGTGGTTCCCAGCAGAGCTGGCAGTGTCCATGTCACCTGGTGAGCTGGGGAATGGAGGAGTAGCTGCATGCCTTGTTCAGCTTGTTTCTCATGGGAATATTCCTAGGACTTTCATAGGACTCTCCTGAGTCTGCCCCAGCCTTTTTAATCAAAATTAATGCCCTTGAGTTTATGGTGGAAGGGAGCAGCTGGAGAGTATTAGGCTCTGCTCCAAGTATGATTTTGAGCAGGCCAGTGCCTCACAGCTAAAGCTAGAGGTTTTAACCGATTATTTGCTGACTCATCATTTCTCCTGGTTTCTTTCCCACACCATTTTAATGCCACAGCCCTCTTCCCGGAGATAATGCATTACTTGTGCATCTCAGTAGTTCATTCTTAGATAATTCTTCTAGCTAGTTCTGTTTCACACTCATTTCTTCTCTCAGTTTTGCCCAGCACCCCAGAGGTACCCAGAAACTGGACTTTTGATGCTCCAGATGTATCCCTTCCAACTCAGCATATTCTATGATTCTATAGTAGATAGATTTCTGACTATGATTGAAATAAACCATCTTTTAAATCAACTAATGTTATCCATCCAGAATTTTTCTTCCCAGACCTGCTTGCCAGCCATAATTTCTTAAACAAACTCTTCAGGAAAAATGCTCCTCCTTAAGTTCTTAAGCCCTTCTTACCTTCTGCTGGTGGTCCTGAATTAAGTCTGTGTACCTGCACACCCTAAGGAGCATAGTGGTTTAGGGTCTATCACAGCTGATTGGAGGAATTTTGCTTACTACTGTTTGCATGCTGTCTTAGCCTGGAAGTCATTTAGATTTAGAAACGCAGAGTTCTGCTTCTACTGATAAAGAACTGTCTCCAAGAGGCTCGTTAGTGGGGCTGCTGGCAGGCACTACTCTGGGTACACAGAGACCAAGCACATGGTTGCAGAGTGGAATTTCTGGGCAGCCAGAGACCTCTGAGCTCTGTTCAGATGCTCTCTGTACCCTCTTCAGTTTCCCTGGCTCGTAAAAGCATTGCTAAGAGAGAATATACGTAAGGTACTGTAATCCTGGTGCAATAAGGGAGTGCACAGTCTTGAAGCAAACTTTTCCTTCATATATTTTGTATTTAATTTCAACACATGCCATACTGGTGCATCCTATTTACATTCAGGTCTGTTTTAGACATCCGGCATAATTCAAGAACACTGTAGCTCTGAATGCATGCAATAAAAATATTTTCGTGCTCTTTTCTACAAAATAATCCTTGGATCTGCAGTTTGCCAGTTTGTGGTAGCTTCAAGGCTTTTCCTAGGGTACGGAATTTTTTGAAAAAGGAAAAATGTCTGGGAGCTGTATTTACATTCTATGAGTCCTAATAATAAAAGAGCACTAATTTCTTTTAAACCTCTCCAAGCAATTTCCCCAAAAAACTTCCTTGTCCACAACAGTTCGTTGAAGCTCCTGTGAGTGTATCTATGCTCTTTAACAACACACTGAAGAAATATTTTGGTGCTAGGACAAGCCAGGACCACAAATTAAATTAGATGAAAAAAACTAGGTTGATATGTTTCATGACATAAATGAAAAATGCTTTGGGAAAAACAGACAGGCAGTATTCCTTCTGGATAAGGCCTCAGCATGAAAACATGAACAGCAAATGAGTTTATTATTGAAGACATGTACATCAAAGCCAACTTGACTGAGAAACTTTTTGGCCTAACCTACAGTTGTTGTCTTTGCTATTATTAAATATCATGAGTTGGTGAGCAGCTAAGAGACCAGGATATTTTTTCCCATCTATAGTTTTTAAAATCTGATGTAAACAGTCTTGGTTTCAAAACCCCCTTGATCTTTGCATTAAGCCTGTATGACTTTAGTGAACCCCAGATCTCAGGCTGGCCTCTGTCTGGGGTGACTTTCAGTCTTACAGGGTGATAATGCAGAGCCACAGAAAGTGGGGAGGTACCAGCTGCAGGAGAAAATGACCTCAGGGGCTTTGGATTGTAGGTTAGAGAAAAAGAAATAGAGCATTTCTCTAAGACAAATATTTTCTTTTGACTGTTCCCACTGATGACATTTGTAGGGGAAAAGGCTTTCTTCAGACAGAGTGGAGACCAAGCATTTGTCTCAATTGCTTTCTTACTAACATCAGGCTTTGGAAAGTCTTTGAGACACGTTTATTTTCTGCAATTAAAAATAATGAAATAAAACTAGGAACTGATCTTGATTTCCCTGCTGCTAAAGCCTGTCTATGACCAGGATAGAGTTTTTTAGATTTAGAAAAATTCTGAGACCTTTTTTCTCAAAAACTGTTCAGCTTGAATGTCTATGTCTTTGGGAGGTAGAGTGAGGAAGGGAGCCTGCCCAGTTTCACGCACATTCATTGATTACAACGCTGCAGTGCTCAGCTCTTCCCAGACATCTAAAATCATTGTAAGTAATTGGGTTAAAGTCAGAATTTATCATACTTAGTTAGCCCAGATCTAATAGTTCTTTCCAGAATTGTTTGCTGAATCGCTTGGCATGTCTAACCTTATCGGCCCCGTTAACTTCTTATCCCCATTTGACAAATCTAATCTGTCTTCTGCAAGGAGAGAGACAGGAATCATTAGAGACTTCTGTGGCTTGCTGTGCAGCCTACCAAGAGGCATCCCAGAAACTATTGGGAAGATGCTTGCAGCTGCCGGAGAAGATTTGGAAGGGTTTAAGGTTTAATGGGCATGGAAAGTAGGGTTTCTTGTCAAGATGGTTTACTCATTTACTCATTTTTATCTGTTTTAAAAACAGAAAGTCTGCTAAAGTTAACAGATGTCAGCAGTCAGAGATTGCTACATCAAGCCTAGGGCGAAGGGTATAGATGGTGTTTTGTGCCTTTCACAACCCATGCTATTGTATCTTGCTTGAGACACTTTCCTCTAAGCTTATAAAATCACTCTTGGCTCTAGTTATTTTCTGAGAGTATGACTGAACACTTTACAGGAAAACACTTACAGTGTTGTGCCTGAGTTGCACACTGGGGACCTCAGATTTCCCTCCCTCACAAAGCAGAAGTGACACCACCAAAGCAAATGGAGCCACAGGGTTGTGAAACTGAAGTCAGCAAGCAGAAATCCAGCCTATATTCTGTAGCGTATGCTCATTGCTGGCTATTTTTGCTATGAGAAATTTTTGTGAAAAGGAGGGCAGGGAGGAGGAGATGGGAATATGCAAGGCCAGAAAGATGTTCTTTGAGGATTTTAAGGTGTTTGCAAGCAGATGCTGAAGAGCTAATGTCTGCCACAACTGGGAGAAGAAGTTGGATGTCCTCCTCCCCCGTGTTTTTGTGTGCATAATTTTACATAATTCATGTTCTGATGCATAATGCTGTCATTTGCCACTCTGGCTCAGCTCAGTGAGTTGGAGGATGTTGTTACTCTCAGATAGAAAGGAGGCTCATCTTCTGCACACACTCAGTTTAAGGCACCTTTAGAGGGCAGCTGTCCATGCACTGGGCGTGATGATCAATAAGTGATCAATTTGCTACACTGCCAGTTGGGATTCTAACTTTCTGTGTGCTTCAGCCTGCTCAGAAAGGCGAGGGCTTACTAATTGGTTTGGATTTTCAAAAGGGATGTTTGCCCGGATGCGAGCATTTCCCCCGAGATCACTCGTTCACAATGCAGCTCCACGTCAGAGCTGGGGCTTGAGGCCCCAGGGATGGAGCCTGGCCAGCAGCACTCAGCCCTTTCCTCCACAGCCTCCCTGCATGACTTGGCATCCAGAGACTCGCCTGTGGACCCAAATGTAAACCTGAAATCACAGTCTGAATGTAGCCTTAAATTCAGCTCTGTCCTAGGCTGGTGACTCTGCTGATGGCTGTCCCCGCTCAGGCAGCACCCACTGGTATGTCCTCTGCAGAGACATGGGTGGGGCAGAGGCCCAGAAGTCTCTTCTTTTGCTGCCTAGAAGAGGGTAGAAATAGGGAATACACTGTGTACCTGCTGAACTGTTGTCTATCTGCCCTTTGACTGCACCTATGGAGCATGCCAGGGCTGGGCTATATCTCTTTTTAACTTTTAAATTGACAATTTCACACTGGTGCAATGCCACATGGATGTGGCTGCCCACAGGCTCCAAAGGGCATACTCCCCTTCCAGAAGATGCTGATGGGGATAACAGCCACTCTCCCCAGCCTCTCTAAAGTGCCTGGCAGCACCCATGGTGCTTGTGCTAGGAGAGCAGGCACCAAACTCAACTCAGTTCTGCCTAGGCTGGCTAGGGTGAAGTGGCATAAAGCTACAGGAGGGGCTGGGCAGTCTTTCAAATTCAGGGACAACATATGGGATGAAAGAGAGAAGAGAAAGAAGGAATTGCCAATGGAGTAAATCCAGAGTCTTGTGAGAGTAAAGACTTCAGGCCTTCCAGTGAACTTCAGACCTATGTCTCTCTCTTTTCTTTGGTCTGGGCTCTCCTTTACACTATGTATTTGAACAAAGACCAAAGGGAGATAGAAATCTCCTTGCATTGCAGGATACTTTCTTTTTAGTTACTCTGCTATCCCTTTCTGCTCACCATGAAATAATCATTCGATGTTTTGCCTCAGAAATGGAGGAATTTAAATATTTGGGGTTTACAGCCATGTTGATTCAGCATAGTTGTTAGCTACACCTGAGTGATTCCCACAGAATGGGAAAAATTGCTGGCAAAAAGAGACTTTGTGTTCAGGGCCAACAGGAGGTTGTTTGCATTATGACAGCACTGTACTGATGGATGTTTGTAACTGTGGTCTGGGCATCCAAAAATTACATCCATAAAGGGTAGGTCTGATTGTTAGAACCAAGGAAGCTATGGAGAAAATTGTAGCAATATAGTCAGCTGCTGTGGCTTCATACATGGATGGCTCTCTGCTTCCTCCAGTTCTCTTAAGTGGGAATTGAGGCAGTTTCCTTTCAGTAATGTTTAGAGCACTTCCCTTGGGGTAGATTTCCCCTTGCGTTCATTCTTGTGTACACATTATCACAGATTTAACATCTTGGAGAAAAAAACCAGGTCTGTTTATTCTTATCTACCCTATCAGATGAAGGCTTTAGCTCATCTGTGGCTGAGAAGAGTGAAGTTTGCTTTTGCAGCATGGCTTGGCACTGGTGTGGCCCACGTGGGGGTCAGTCAGGTGTGAGGCTTCAGTTCAGCATGGCACAGGCTTGGCACATCAAGGTCACCATCTTGGCTAAGTCAGCACAAAGTTTCTTTCCATTTACCTAATCTTACCCCCGTAAATTAAGATACATTTGCAACCAAATCTACCAAGTTTCGAGTGCCTCATGGCAGCCCTGCAGAGGGTTTCCTGTCTCTGCTTTTGTAGCAATCACATTAAAACCAGCACCTCCTTACCAAGTGAGAATCAGAATGCTCCGAGCTCTGCTGGCTCCTTATAAGCTGTGCTCTGTTAACTCCAAATATTCTTTGAACATTATCTTCTTCAAAGCTGCTTTTCAGGTAGAGTGAGTTGAAAACCAGGAGAGATTACCACAGGGTGTTTTTTTCCTCTCTCATTTTGAGAGGAAGTATGAATTCAAAATGTTTTGACCAGCTTTGTTTTCATAAAAGGATCCCCAAATGTAGCTGTGTTCTCTTTAGTATAAGAATGGTAAAAAGGATGCAGTGCTTTGACAGTTACCTATCTGCTGATTGCCACGTGTACCAAGTGTCAGGATGAGATTGATGGCCTTAGAAAATAAATCCACTGAGGCAGGAAGAGTACCTTCCTTTGCTTTTTTACAATGCTAAGTGTGTATATTATCTGTGCTGAGCCAGTGCTGAATAATAATGAGTGACTATAGTTAGTGTCTAAACTAAGGGAAGCCAGGCCTCCAGCCAGCCTGGGGTTAGGAGCTCTGCTGATTATTCAGTTTAGTTTGAGCCAGAGATACTCATTTTGCCTAAATGCCTGAGTCTTTTCTTCCCAATTATTTTGAGGTCTAGGAGGATACACTCTTTTCTGTGGAATTTCTATGAAGTCAAAATGTTAAAATCTAAAACCTGTAAGACTAGAGTTCTAATGTTTTGAGCTTGTTTGTTTGTTTGTTTTAATCTGAGAAGAACTTTTGGCCAGGAAGTATCAGTTAGGCTTGTGATTGGAAAAAAAAGGCAATCACTAAAACAAACCAATAACCTCTCCTCCTTCCAACTTGGTTTGTTTTGAAGGGGGTGGAGTGTGACAGGATTTTGAGTCTGTTCAACATCTGAAAATCAGAAAGCAAAGGTTTCTTGCAAAGCCTTCTTTCCTGTCTACCCAGGCCTCTGTTTTTCTAGCCCACACAAGTCCTGCTGTTGTGCCTGTGTCAGACAACAGTGCTCATCTGGTCCATCTCCGGGGTGCCAGTGAATTTGCACCCTGTCATCTAAGGAGGTGACTAGGGTAACAAAGTTCTAATTCCACCTCTCAGATCTCATTTTAGGCATCCTTGAAAATTGATCTCTGGCAGGCCAGGATCTGACTGGAGTGGATGGAGGAAAAGGATTAGGGGTTCTGCCTAATCCAGCTCAAAACTCCTGACAGCACCCAATAAAAATGATACCTTGGCTGCTTTTGCAGTCTATTCCCTACTCAAAGCAAGGATTTGTCCCTGGTGGCCACTGTCAAGTAGAGAGCTGGAAGTCTGACTCTGTATCTCTGGAAGCCTGAATAGCTCTGTTTCATGGCTATTTGGGGTTCTGTTTATTATCAGTGTTTCATTTTGGAAACAGGATTGGCTCCCTGAAATCCAAGGCTCCCGTTTCCTTTGGGGTGGCAGGTGGGTTTTGGCAGCATGTTTTCCGTTCAGATGCTTATGATTTTGAGCAGGTTCATAGCTGCTATTTGTAAAATCCTCTTCTCATTAGGTTAAAGCACTTCAGAGTTTCAGGACCTGCTGCCTTCTTCTCTTATCCCTTATTTCTTTTCCTCCCCAGCCACCTCCTGGTGTCTCTGCACTGTGCTGAATGAGCCCTGTTGCTCTTGCCTGCACCTGGATGTTATCAGCACAAGAGCCTCCAGACAGAACAGCCCCGAGGAGAACAAGCAGGAGCAAAGATGTGATGGGAATGTTTTGCTGGACAACCCAGCTGGGTCACTTGGCTTATCCTTGCTCGGGGGAGTGAGGTGGCTGCTTCTATTCCTTACCTTGTTGATACCTAAATTCTCTAAGGAGAATTTTTGCTGCTTTGGTTCAAAGGGGAGGCCACTGCTCTGCGAACCCTCAGACTTTCCTGACTTGGGCAGAAAAAGCTGTGCTTGCACATCTGCTAGGTGCTGTTTCAGGATGGAGAAAGAGGAGAGAAAAAACACCTACATTTTGTTAAAAATGCAAAGTAATATTTAGAGTTTCCTCTTCCATCTTATATTGAGGATTTTATTAGCTTATAGTGAAGTTTGGAAATAGGGTATTATGTTCTGAAAAGATCGTATTTTGCTCTAAAGTCAGTGTGGCTAAAACACAGAACTTAGAAATACATTTTTGAGAGCTGAATTTCTAATGGGAAAGGAATTATTTTTGCTTGCTTGCTAGCTGTTTCTGCTGGACTAGGAAGACAAATTAATGTGAGACTAGACCAGCAGAGCTGCAGTGAGAGGAAATGAGAAGACCCTCTTTGAACCCAAATGCTCAATCAAGAAGCATTTGCCAGCAATGTCAAATGAGATTTGTCAGGTCCTAGGTAGAGGCCAGCAGGGCCTAGAACTGAACAAAAGGAGGAGGTATCATACTATAAATTTGGTTTCAACATATTCAGAGTTAATCTTCCTTTACCTACATAATATGAAGGTTATTAACCTGACTGCAAATGGACCTACTGGGGAGTTAAGTGTCATGTGGACAGGGTTACTACGTTTTGAAAAGAATTTGTGCTGGTGACTGCAACATAATAAATGTAGTAAGTGCCTCTTTAGATCTTCTGTAAGTGGTAAAGAATCATTGCTCACCCTGTAGGATGGGGGCTGGGGAGCTTGTTTTTGATGTTTTAATACTAAGTCAAAAAGGAGAGCTCAGAGTTGTTGATGAAAAGAGCACATAAATTTGTTATTATTATCATTATTATTATTCATTTTTCTGCCTTAAAGAGACCGAGAGGGAATAGGTGCCAAGGGGTGAGAAATAAATCATTAGCATCTTCACATTTGCACTGCAGATTAATCTGGGGAAATGAGGCTGGTAGTTTTTAAGCCTTTTTCATATTTGCCAGGTGAACTATTTGACTTGATCTCTCCTTTTACTTTTTTTCTAACCAGAGAGTTTTCCGTGTACAGATTTAAAAGGTTACAAGGTTAAGCAGAAATCAGAAGCTGATTTATTGCATAAGTACCCTTAGCAAGCATTTTGGCCAACGATGTATTAAAGTTTGTTTTAAATAATGCTATTTTTTTTTCCTTCCACTGAAAGATGTGATTTGGTTTTTTTATATTCCTACTCCACTTACCTTGTGCTCGCTTTGCTGAACTTTACAAGGTTCTCAGTGCAAGAATGATTTTCTGATTGTTTCCAAGTAAATGTCCAGCTTGGAGGGCTGGCAGTGGCAATTCTGACGTTATTTCATGCTGCCCTCAGTATTGGCACTTGATTTCTCCTGCTGGTCAGTATGTAACAGGTAAATCTTGGAGCTGCTAGGAGCAGATGGCAGCTCTGAGCAAGGTTGTGCTGTGCAAGGCAAGGGAAAGTGATGGCTGTAGCAATAAAACACAGAGTGAAAGCTCTGGCTGAGGGAGCTGTGTTAGGTATCTAGAAATGCATCTTTAGTGGAGACATGAAAAAGAGATCCTGACTGTGTCACTCTATCGAGCAACACGAAACGCAGAGACAAACGCAGCTACAACCGAGAGAAGGCAAAGAAGAGAGAGACTTTATTTTGATTTTTACATTATATAGAGTTCTGGAAACGACCATTGATTGGAAGGTGAAGTTACCACCTCTCCAACCACACTGGTCAATGACAAAGTCTATCAAACCTTTCTCCTCCCAGGAGAAGGAATAAAAACAAAAAGACAGTTAGAAAAACATGTGCATATTTACAAAAACAGCGTAAAAACTCCATCACGAGAATGAAAACATCAGAAGGCTGAAAAGTGAGAGTGACATGACTGCTTGTGAGCACGAGAGATCCCTTAAGACGTGTTCCAATAGCAAGCATCTTAGCCGGAGTATTGGAGGTAATTAGTCAGTCTGCCTGCATTCCTTCTGCAGCCTCAATTAATTATGAGGCTCCCGCTAACTTCTGGATAAAACCATTCTGTAGTGGTGTTAGAGGATGTTAACCAGCTGCCACCTTCAGTTCCCATTGATACTTTATAAGTACTGTACAAAGGACTTGAAAGCAAGGCCTCTTGCTTGTGAGTGCAAGCTCAGCTCCTGCTGATGTCTTCCTCCCTGAGGACTTGGCCTGAGAGGAGGAAGACACAATCCTACCTGTACTGGTAGCAAATACAAATGCTACAGCAAGAAAATGCTTTGGTATGCTTCAAGGGGGAAGCTGTTGGTTTTAGTGTTTCATCCTTTATTGACTGAAATATGAACACAGGCCACCAGAGACAGGTAAGCAGATTCAGTGGGAAGAGCTGTACTGTAACACATCAGTGTCAGTTTCTTGGAAAAGGCTGACAGGGAAAGTAGGTTGGATTTTTTATTAGGTCTATTGATACTGTTGAGGGAGACGGTCTTTTAAACATGTAAATGTGGTTTCTCATATCTGAAATAGAAGCATCAGCCTTTGAAACTAAATAAGTACATGTTGAGAACACTTTCCCCAAGTTTAGCAAAGTTATGTTAATCACTTAGACCATCTGCTGAAGAAAACGTAGTTGTGAAGCCGGGATAGCTTAGGGGCACATTAGTGAGAGAAGAGATAATAAAATTGTTTGTTTCTCTAGGATAAAGTTTTTGAGAATTACTTGCTTTTCCTGGTGGTGTTACAGTTCCTTTTTAGAAGTAAGAAAGATGTTTTATTCATTTTTAAAAGATACATTTTCTGTGAGGCTCCAAAATTGTGGTGTATTGGCTTGGTGTTCTCATGACAGCAAAGTTCCTCAGTTTAGCAGGAGGATGAGGTTAGGATCTTCCTTGCCTGTAGCCCTGCTTGGCCTGGGAGAGTTCCAAGGGTTCCTGGGTGAACTCTGCCCAGCCTCTGCAGCTGGGGGTGTGAAACAGCTACACTGCTACTTTATCCTGAGAGGTAGCAGGGCAAGAATAGTACAGAAAAGTGTTAAAGTTGGTCACCTCAAGAAGTGTGGCTGGTTCCTAATGGCCTGCTGCCTGAGCTTTTCAGTCTGAAAGCATTTCTCCTCCTTAAACACATTGTGAAATGTTGAAAAATGATTTGGATGTCTTTATGACAGTGACATTTGCTCAGGAGGAGCTGTCTGTTTGTTTAAATACAGCCTCAAAGGAGGTGCTTGTTCTCCTAGGATTTCCTCTAACTGCTGACCCAAACAGGAGAAGAGAGTGTCCAGGGAAGGGACATCACCAAAGCCTGGCCGAGTGCTGGCAGAAGTGTGATTAATCTTGACTAGACAGCTGTGCCAGAGCCACATCCAAAATGCTGGACTGCAAACCAAACACACAGTATACTTGTGACAACTCTCCTGTCCTTTTCAATTACTTTGTCTCACTCTCAATTCCAAATACATCAGTCTTGTTTGAAGGCTTCATTATACCCCACTGATGTGCTAATGCAAGTTGTAATCTGTCCTTGTTACAACATTTACTGCCAGTAAAGCTCATGTGGACAGGGAGAGGTTCAATTGCAGGGAAATGCAGTATTTAGCAAAAAGTAACCATTTACTTAGGTTTCCCTCCTGCTTTTTGGGAGATATCAAGATACACCTGAGAGCAAGTTCTTCATCTGGTCTAGTACCTGACCTGAAGGAAACAGTATGAGTGTTTGAGACCACTTGTAAAACATACAGGAAATGCAGCAAGTCTCACGGTTGTTAACACTGCCCAAATGTGTAATAAATATGTAATTCATGGAAGGCTGTGGAGATATGTTGCACTGCTGAGGTGTAACAAGTAGGGAGCTAAACTTTTTAGGAGGGGCAGGTGGTAGAACCCCAAATGAATGAAGATACATGACACAATGTAGAATCCCAAAACCCTTGAGTTGTGTGGGAGGGAGGTTGCTTCCGCCCTTCTGCTGCTCTGGTTTCTGTGATTTAGCAAATTGGGTTATTTAGTCAGTGTGATTCATTCCTCTTGGACCATCCACTGCGGTGCTCCTAATTTCAGGTCAAGGGGAAGGAAGCAAAGGCTTCTGTGTGAAACAAAGGATGTCACGTACTGATCTCCATTGTTACAGCAGTAGAGGAACTGGTGTCATAACCAAATGAAGATCAAATGAAACGCAAAATTCATGAGAGAAGCAGAATGATAAAATAATTTTAAGGTGTTGCAGAATCTCTGCAGCAATGTTGGCTCCTGCCATTTTATTACTGAGGTTAAGGAAACCTAGTGTTTTTATGAGATCTGTGGCTCCAGGAATTTTCCTTCAGAATAAGATCTTTCTAAAAATGTATTTCCTTTTGCTCCTGGAGTAGATCTCATTAAGTTGAATAGGGCCAGCTTTCCTTGTATTCCATAACCTGCTGTTTTCCTCATGAACTGGGAGGCTTATGAATTTTCCATCCGGAGCTGCTGCCATGACCTGGGGGACTGAGGCTTGTTGGTGACTGCTTGCTGCCTGTCTGTGCAGTATTGTGGTAAATTCAACAAATAATTGATTTAGCAGCGCAAGAAGGTCACCAATCATCTTTTTAGAGCTGTCAGGTACAGCTTGAGATCCCTGTCCTGCAGCTCTTAGCTCTTGGAAAATACATCTCTGAGAGGGCTTGTGGTCTTTTTTTCCCCAACTGCACAATGGTGGCAAATCAGGTGCTTTAAATTTTTAAAGGATTAAAGAGGGCTGTGCTATGTATTGAATCGCAGGTCACTGCTCTTCTCCAAATCAAGAGAATGAAATTGTTATCTGGTATGGTCACCTGCAGGAATGAGATTGAATAATGACATTAGTACATTCAAGTACAGATTCATTGACGTCAGATGTTGCTTGAATTTGGTGAGAGCGAATCAGATTACTTAGCCTTCAAATTTCATCATCGTGCCTCCATCACACACTAATGGCTTATGCCTTGGGGATCAGCAGAATTATAACTAAAGGTATTATTCTAATGCACCTGATTGGTTACAGAATATAATACAAGAAAGAAAATGCCTTTTCAACCCCTGGTATAATTACTTATGTCTTTGCATGATGAATCATAAATGCTCTTTTGATATCTACCTGATAATTTGTAGAAATTTTAAAATACATTTTTATGTGAGTTCTTCTATTGACAAATTGTCTACAAATATCTTACTGACTTTTCAACTGCACAAGTTATTTGAAATTATTCATAGATTGCTTCTTGGTTTGCTGATTGTTTACAGGCAATTCCTTTTTAGTATTCAGTGGCTGGTATTCAAGTGTTCAGCTTCCAGCTGCACGATTTAGTTCGTATTTTGACATATAGGTCACACAATAGTATTTCTGCTCCCTGACTAAATGCGTATAATTCATAGGATCTAGCTTCTTGCACGAATATTTGCATTGAATTACAAAATTCTTATTCTGCAGCCATTCTTTAGCACTTGATTATCAGCAGAAACTGAAACAATCCTTTTTAATCGTATTTACGGAGTATTTATGGAAATGCTAATGCACAGTGGACATTACCATAAATGAACAAATTTGCTGTAAAGCTTCAGCTATGCGCTCAGCTGCATTTTTATTAGTTTCACTGTGTTTGCTCAACTTCTTTCTATGATCTCAAAATAGTGATAATTTAAATATTTATTTTTTGGCATATGTGAAATTAAGTAATTTTATGAAAAATTTATACATATATATTGTTGAATTATAAGCATTTCCTGTGGAAACTCCATATAGTGATGTCCACCCCCAGTGATGGTTGCAGAGTGCCTTATACGCGTCCTTCCATCTGATTTTGCAAGACTTTTCCTGTTATATGTTGCTAGAACTCCACAGTTCTGTTTAAAACCACAGTACCGTGAATATAAGATCAATAGACAAATAAAATCCAACACTAACTGGACAAGCCAGAGCCATTAAATGAGCAATAACCAGCTGCTCTTATGAGTCCCAGTCTTTGGGTTTGTGGTTTCACCAATCCCTTTTTCCCCTGCTGTCCCTAACAGCCCCTTGCTCTGTAGAGATAAAATGATTGCAAATGTTGAGACATTTCAGTCCAAGGATTGCACTGGAAAGCAAAGTGCATGTTTGAAATTCTTGTACACATTTCTAAAATAACAGTGAGAACCATGCTCTCTTGCTGTTCAGAGATAAGGGAAAACTGCCCTTGAAGAACTAAGGTGTCCAAAATAAAAAATATCATTGCTGTTTCTTAGTACACGGACCATTTTGAAAACACTTCTATTATTTTTATTCACACAGTCAAATAACCACAGTGTAAGGCATCTGGCCTCTCTGGATTCTGTTTGCTCTGTTTCCCTACACCTCTCATTGGTCCCTGGGGCTCAGGAGGGTGTTTATTACAAATGAATGTTTAATGTCTGCCTTGAAAAGCTTCTTGTCTGGCTTGGAATTTCTGGTTGCAGTGCTCTGGAAAGACCTGCATGTGGAGAAGGGCCCTGTGGAGCATTATCTGGGTCTGAGAGTAGTTCCTGCATCTTATGATTGCTTTCAGCAAGGGCTTTCTTGTCTTACTGGTCGGCAGCTCATTTGGCAGAGCTGACACTGATTATTTTGTTTGACCTTCTTCGTTTCAAGTTAACCCCTGGTACAGGAGTCCCCTGCATTGAGAGTGAGCTGTGGAGACAGGACAGTCAAAGGAGATCCCTGACTCAGATCCCTGGGCTCCAGCAGGACACTGGGGCAGCTGTTAGAGGAGACACTGAGAAAGCAAAGCCCAAAGTGATCCAAATGCTTCCTCCACCTGTCTTGCTCCTGAGGTGAGGCCCGAGAAGGAAAGAAGCTTTTAGTTGTAGGCACTTGTGCTGTAGCATTGCTCTGACTGGCTTTTACCTGGGATGGCAGCTGGTGCCTGAACCTCAGCTTTCCTTCCCACCTGCCTTTAATTTAAATGCAGCTGGTTTCTGCTGTAGCTAGGAGATGGAGTGTTCTGGATGCTTTAGCAGCCTGTAAAAACTCCAGCAAACTCACTCTGAGGTGCACTTAGGTGAGAGATATGCACGCTACATCTCTGTTACTGTCTTGAGACTGACGTGCTTGTGCCTTGGAAGAGTTGTCTGATAATTTGCCCAGATAGGCTGGAGCTGTGCAAGTGTTGAGAAACCTTTCAAAGGCTGTAAATCTTGATTGCACCATCCCTTGGTGTGAAAGAGCAAGGTTTCACAGCCTCCCAAGGCCTTGTCCTTTCTCCCAGTTGCTGTGCTCACTTTCCATGCACCAAAAAGCATTTCTCAGATAGAAAGCTCCTCCATGGTCCTAGCTTGAGCTCTGTGCAGACTGCTTTATCTTGCCAGCTGGTAGCTAGACATTAGAGCTGAATTAAATAATCATCAATTAAAAGCAACAGCTTTCCCCAGGTGGGTCAAAGGGAACAAAATTTCCCCTTGCAGGAGCTCTCTTTGGCATCTTGCAGCTAAGAGCTTCTTTCTGAGGGCCTTTAAACACCTAACTCCACCCAAAATGAAATACAGCTGTCTGTCCAGAGCAGCTGTCTTAGGAGCTATGCCACAGCTCATCTGGAAGCTTTTTTGTGTGCTTGTGTGGCCCAAGAGACCAAGAGAAATAACATGGCAGAGAGTTTTTGTGCAGTTGTTTCCTTGTAGTGTTTTCCTGATGGCAATGCCTACCTAACTAGTTGGGATATTGCCTTCTCTAGCTTCTTGTGGAATGCTGCAGTTAAAAGCTAAGTACTAGTAAAAGCTCATGTTGCCAATTGTAAGGCCAATAGGCTTATGTTTGTTCACACTGTCTTTGCCAAACTGTTTTACAAGTAGTGTTGGTCTTTTCTTTTTCCCTGGCTCTCAGTTTCACGGTTTCTAGGCTGGTGCAAAACACTGAATTGCAGATGTGCCCTTTATTGAAATGCTGAAAAAAAAAAATTGCAGCTGAAATTATAGAAAAAAGCACAGGGGAAGGTCAGGCAAAAGATAAGGCCATGGTTATTTTCAAGACATACCTTTGCAAGCAGCTCTGTAATAGAAAAACAGAATGCAGAGTCTTGGTTGGAAGGAACGGCCTTGGGTCCCACTTGTCTGGAGGAAACCTGAGGGTCAGAATCTCTCTTTATTGTTCAGGCTGGTAAAAAGTTGCATTTTGGCTTCTACAGACTATTACATGACCAGGCTTGGAAAGACAGGCCTATCAGCACGTGCAACATTTTGGAATACTTCTAAAATTGTGGGCTAATAAGCAAGGCAGAAGTCCCATCATTTATGTCAGTGACATCTAAAGTTTGGGGAGTGGGACAGATTCTTTTGGTTTCATTTGAAACACTTCCAGAGGGCCAGGTTTTTCAGAAACAGCTAAGTATTTCTTGCCTCAGGAGGTTTGAACACCCAGACTGAGACATTTGTACTGATGCATCCCCAAACCACTGACCACTTCTAAAACTTTGTGAAGCTGGCTCTCTACATCTGTTTGGGATATATTTATGGTCCTATTGCAGACAGAGAGTTTTGCCCTTGATTTCAATGGAATTGTAGTTTCCCTTGGCATCCCTCCTTCTCTTGTATTCAAGGCTCAGAATTGCTCCTTCTCTAATTGCCTGAGTCCTCCAAAAGGGTATTCTCTGACAATACAGTGTTTTTACAGCAGAAAACATTGTCTCATATTTTAATAAGTGTATTAATAACTGTGAAAGCTAGGGAGAGATGTTTCTTTGCTGACACACTGTGACAGTGAGCCAAAGAGCTTGATTTCTGCAGCTTTCAGAGGGGTGGCATCCCATTTCTCCAGTTCTGGGAGATCCTTTGGGATTCAACCAGCGTCGTTGCGGAATCTCCAGAGGATTGTGCCATATAATAACAACAATTGTCCTTGATCTAAACTGCATGAGCAGCTCCATACTTGCAACTTCCATTATGCTACACTGTTTTTGATTAATAGCTCTTTAAACAGCTGAATGAGAGGACAGAAGAGAAAAACAGTGGGATGGGTTGGGGGGAAAGCTGCTGATGAAAAACATTTGCAAATAGGGAAGATGCCCTTGTAATGAAAGCTAGTGTGAGTCCTTAAAAACACCATCACCAGAAGATATGAGCAAGAAATTAATATCTGTCTTCTCCCTAGTCAGTCCATTCTGATGTGCTGTAATTCTGCTGAATGCCACGCAACACAAAATGGCTATAAGGTGCTCAAACAATTGAGCCTTAGCTAAAGAAACAATTACCTCATCCTTATGCTTCTAACGTGCTGGAGTTGCTAATACATTTACTGGTAGTCATGTTTCTTTTGGACCATTGAAACATTTTGAAGCTTTGACCATTTTTAACACTGAATTCCAGGAAAAAATTCTGTCAGATTTGTTCTTTCCTGAAAGATTGGTGGTCAGAAAGTTTTCTGTGTTTGTTTGTTGGTTTTTTGTTGGTTTTTGTTTTTGTTTTTTTTTTTTGTGTTGGTTTGTTTTGGTTTTTTGTTTGGTTGGGTTTTTTTTTTTGTTTGTTTGTTTGTTTTGGCTTTTTTTAATGTACAGATAGGAAAAAGAAGAACACAGCTCTTATGACAACTTTTTGTTTTCTGGGAGAAGAATTGGTTGGATGTATGTCTTTGCCTGGTGTTAACTTAGAGTTCTTCTTTGTATTGCACTGCTCTTTGGCTGATTCTGTGTGTTCTTAATTCCTTCCAGTTACAGGCTTTCTGTCATTAATAGCTGCCTTTCTGTTGTGCAGACAAAGCAAACCTTTTTGAGGCCTTTAAGATTTAAGTTGTTAATAGTACTTACATTTTGGCATCTGATTCTTGGTAATTGAAAATCTAGTAGCTATTTCTGTAGGGCTCAGCTCTGCCTTTACTCAGTTTTCTGCCATGGACAGCCCTATTGCTCAATGACAGCATGATTTCCACCCAAGCCAGTTAAACTGTACTTCCATGTGTGCTGTGGGACTTTGCTGGCTTGCATGTTCCAAGGAAGTTTGCTCACTGGTAATTTTTCAAGTTGCTCTAATTTGACTTAGACAGGTGGTGTATTTGCACTGTACTCTTCCATTATAGCCTTTATTCAGAAGTGAAGTTCAGTAATTTGCAAAAATCAAAACTTTATTGTGGCTTGCTTGTACCTGTGCACAACCAGATCTACCTCAGACTCTAGGAAGAAGCAGTTAAGAACAGCACAAGGTTGGACACTGAGGTGATGCAGAAATGATGTAACATGTGGGCAAGGAGACCTGGCCTGCTCAGTGGGGAATATAGAGAGGGATTTGAGGGGAGAGGGTGGTTTCCTCCATGTTTTGGAAAAGCAACTTTCTTTTCTCTTGGCACTCAGCAATTTGATTTCATGTGCTCATCACAAATTTCATTACTTTGAAGGATCAAAACCTTTGAACCATGTGCTAGATGTTTGTAACATGATGAAAATGCCAAGATGTGTGCTACAGAATGGCTTTGTTGCCGTGGTCAGGAGGATTTAGGTGGAGTAGCAGGCACTGGAGTGGAATTTTGCAAGATTTAACTCTTCATTTCAAGAGGATAACGGAGCAACATTGCATGTCCTTTTCTATAACTGACTGTGGCTCTCTCTTTGGCCTTTATCACTTGATTATTGGGTTTTGTGTGCTTTTTCCTCTTGAAATACTCCTGATAAGCCCTTTAAAATTATGGTGTGTTTCAAGAAAAACAATCAGGACTTAAGAGACATTTTTTTGAGAGTGGAGGAATCTGGAGTTTGTTTAAAGAAAGGGGATCTGAAGAAGATAAAACAGAGATATCAGTTATGCAGAACTAATGATGCATTCCAAAGGAGAGTTGAAGAGCTATACAACTCCATGAAGTGCTCCATTCTGCATTAGCTTTTTCACTGGGAAATCTTTTGAAGGACCAGAATCACACACGCATGTATTATACATAAAACCCTGTAATACCTGAAAGTATATTTGGATCTAACACTGCACGAGGAAGCCCATGGCATTCTCATGGAGCAAGCAAATAACACTAAATTCCCTAGGCAGGAATCAAAGCCTTTCCAAACTAACCTCATTACCAGCAGATGTTTGAATTGCTATAATAGACATACACCCTTGCTGCACATAAGTGTGTGCTGCCTTGAATGTCTGGTTTTTTTTCTCCCCTCAGATGCTCCTGTAATTCTGGGAACATCCTGCCCAAAATTGTCAATGTGCCTTCTCAGGTGAATCTGAGGAAAAAGCTATGAGAGATAGATGAGAGCCTTTAAAAAATAAGATAGAAAACTGCCAGATTGTCAGAGCTAATAGAGTGACAGCTTGAGTGTGAAAGCCCAAGTGCTGTGCTGCAGTATTCCAGGGATCAGCCAGCCCTTTATTCAAGGAAAGATGAGAGAGCAGCAATAGCAAACCTAAATTAACAATTCAGGCTCACAGAAAGCATAATTTCTGAGTCAAACAAGAAAAAATAACTTTTAAAACAGTTAGACTGACTGTTGTTTATGCACTACAGATATTTCAAACTCAAGAAAAACTGAGGAAGTAATGATGGTTGTTAAATGATGATTTAAAATTATTTGAAGTAGCTATTAATATTGCAAATGCTTCTGTTAGGCAACTTGCTTCCTTGGGGCAGGTAATTTAATCCTATTGCTCAGAAGTGCAGTTGGTTTCTTCTTCCAATAGGTTTAGGGCACAGAGGGCATTTGAATTAATGAGAGGCAGATGTAGTGGGGAAATACTCCATTATCCTTAGCCTTTGGTAAGTCTGGCTAATTAGTGAAACATTTGAAAGAGATATTTTTCATTTCCATGCAATTTCAAAATAATTTTCTCATCTGGTAGGCTTGTCATGTGTATTGCCTGATAACACGTGGGTTATATATGAAACATCTACCTTGGAAGTACCTGCACTAGAGTGGGTCTGAGTTGGTGAGTTGAAGGCCCCATGATTAGGTATATGAAAAAACTTCACAAAACAGCACCTGCCAGCACTTGTTCATTTAAAGGGGGGGCATTTGGCTTCTTTGGGGCAATATTTGGGTGCTAGCTAAGAATTCCTTGTGCTTATTTTACATCAGACTCCCTAAATCTCCTCACCATGAAAATGAAAGGCATCAGTAGCCTGTCAACTTTACTTGTAAGGATGAACTTTACAAGCTGTAAAAGGAACAAATTTGAGGGAAAACCAGGAGAACAAGAAAGGAAGGAACAGTGATCTCCACACTGAAGGAATAAGCTTAAAGACTGAAGATGTTTTCTTCCCAGTTCATTCACTGGCTTCTTGCCTGATCTTTACTGCCAATATCTCTCTGGATTTCTGCTTCCAATCTGTAACAAGGGAAATACTATTTTTTTTTTCCTGCATTTTGTTGGTTTAGTCAGCTAGCTTTTTGGGCAGGGAGCTCTATTATGCTGCACACAGTAAGAAGCTTGGTTCTGTGGGACCTCAGGGGACTCTTGTGATATGAACAGTAACAAAGGGGCAGGAAAATGTGCAAAGGCATGTTTGGGAAAAAAGTCCAGTAGTTCACTTTTTTTTTCCCTTTCTTTTTTTGAGGGAGGGGACAAATTCCTTTGCCTTGTTGCCAGGGAAGTTTAAGTATTTCTGAAATGTAGCTTTGAATAGTTTGTCACTATGTTCAGCATGGTGCTCAGTAGGCCACGTGGCTTCTTTGTGGTAGGATCCCCTGTTGCAGTGGTTACCATGAATATGATTGCCATTCTTGTCATTGGTCCCACATTGGGTAGTTTTTCCATTTCAGGGTATGGGGAAAAATTATATTATTTTGTTAGCATTAAATAGTAATTGTGAGTGTTAACAGTTGAGCAGCCAGCAGTGTTGGTGGGGAAACTCCTGGAGGACAGCACAGTCACTGGTCACAGCCAGCACAGCTTCATGAGGGGAAAGTGGTGCTTGTCAAACCTCATTTCCTTTTACGACACAGTAACCAACCCAGCTGATCTAGGAAAGCCAGTAGATCTTTTTGGACTTCAGCAAAGCTTTTGGTACTCTGACATTATCCTTCTGGACAAAACATCCAGCACACAGCTGGATAAAGACATCATGTGACGGGTGAGCAACTGGCTCCCACAGGTCCGGCACAAAGACTTAGAGGGAATAGGGTGGCATCAGACTGGCATTTGGTCACTGGTGGGGTTCCACAGGGTGGAACTGACCCAGGTCTCATCAACATCTTCATTAACAGCTTGAATGCAGGACTTGAGGGAATACTGAGTCTACCAACAACATTAAATTGGGAGGAGCTGTTGGCTCCCTCGGACAGAGAGGCCCTACAGATTAGAGAGATGGGCATTCAGCAACCAGATGAAGTTTAACAAGGGCAAGTGCCAGATTCTGCACCTGGGATGGGGCAACCCTGGTTGTGTGTGCAGATTAGGAAATGAGAGGTTGTAGAGCAGTGCTGTGGAAAGGCTCTGGGGGTCCTGGTTGACAGAAAGTGGATTATAGTCAGCAGTGTCCTGGCAAGAGTGGCCTGAGGGCATCAGGTCCAGCATGGCCAGGCAGGCAAGGGAAGGGATTGTCCTGCTCGGCTCTGCTCTGCTCTGCTCTGCTCTGGGGCAGCCTCACCTCCTTTGGGTGCCACAATATAAGAAAGGCTTTATTAGAGAGTGTCTAAAG
Source organism: Leptocoma aspasia (assembly GCA_013399835.1). Lineage (NCBI taxonomy): Eukaryota > Metazoa > Chordata > Aves > Passeriformes > Nectariniidae > Leptocoma > Leptocoma aspasia. The sequence goes on from VXAX01007967.1 coordinate 565,184, forward strand.
GAGGGCCATGAGGGTGGTGAAGGGTCTGGAGGGGAAGCCATATGAGGAGCAGCTGAGGTTCAGCTTGGAGAAGAGACTGAGGGGAAGCCTAATGAGGCTCACAAGGGGAAGTGGAGGGGCAGGCACTGATCTCTTTTCTCTTGTGGCCAGGGGCAGGACCCGAGGACACAGCATGAAGCTGAGTCAGGGGAGGTTTAGGCTGGGTATTAGGAAAGGGTTCTTCACCCAGAGGGTGTTTGGGCACTGGTACAGGCTCCTCAGGGAAATGGTCACAGCACAAACCTGACAGAGTTCAGAAGGCATTTGGACAACGCTCTCAGGCACACAGTTTGACTCCTGAGATGTCCTGCATGGGGTCAGGACTTGAACTCCATGATCCTGATGGGTCCCTGCCAAATCAGCTTATCCTATGATTCTATGAATTCAATAGGGTAGAGGTGGTGGATTTAGCCAGTGCCTGATCATGTCATTTGATGTGCACCCAGATGGGTGCTGGCTGTTCCCCACAGCATGTTGAAGAGCTCTCACACACACTTATATGTCTAAACTCAGGTTTCAGAGGTGAGTCAGATCGACCTGAGGCATTGGATGTTGTGACCTACATTCTCCCTGGGTGTAATTTCTGTGGGAAAAAGATTATTGTGTAGATAGATATGTACCTTTAATTTTCAGACATTGTGACAAGACTGTTTTCAGCAGGGCAAAATGCATTTTGCCTGTAGTCTGGTCTGTAACTGGAGCTGCATCTGGTACTCCTGGGAATGCCAAATCTCACATCTGATCTGAAATGCCAATGAGCCCATATGAAGCTGTTAATGTTTGTGTGAGGTTTTTTAGTCCTCATTACCAACCTGATAGAAAGATAATTCCTCAGCTGCTGTTCCAACCTGTGGGATTTTACCCACTTAATTAATTTTCTTTCTTGTTAAAAAAGATCTCTTTTTATGCAACAAGGAGCTGTGCTTGACTTGCTTTTCAGAGACTCTTCTTATGTCTGTGTCAAAGGCACAGAGGCCCCAGAAATTGGAGGGTGAGCCCTAGGGGCAACATGCTTGTGGAGGGTGAGCTTGGAAACGCTGCCTTGTGTGCTAAGGGCAGGCTCCTGGAGGAGAGTTAAGTCTGCACAGTGGAGGGGATCCTGGTTCCTTCCCTGCCCTCCCCTTTTGCTACCACTCAGCAATAAAATGGAAGCTAGTGACATGACCAAAGGATAACAAACCACTTGCTGAATGCCTGCTGAGAGTTTAAAATGCCAGCCTACACCACCCTCCCCAACCTTTCAGCATGTCAGCAAGCTGTCTATGTAAATAAATACACATATCAAACAATAAGCAGACGCCTTTTTAACATACACTGTTTCAGGCTGAGATACCCAGTTCTGGTGCAGCTCATCTCAACATCTGTCAAGCTAATGCCAACTCCACAGCTGCCTTTCACTTGAATTTAATGCACAAAGATTTGTGTTGTGTTAAGTGATGAGGAATTGGCTTGCTTTACATCTGTTTTGGTGTTATTTCTGATGCATAAAATGTTAAATGGGAATGCTTTGTGTTCCTCCTGATGTCTGTGTCAGTGTGTAGTGCAAACTCTTGTTGCTTGTGCTTGATTAAGTGGCTTTATACAACCATGTGTGTAGTTGTACGAGTATACAAGGAAGAAAAAAAATGTCATTTGCAAAATATACCACCACTGGGCCCCAAAGCATAGAAACATTGAGGTGGGGAGAAAGCTGTGACGAGGGTTGGAATTAAAAGAAAACTTTTTTAGAAACCAAATTCCAGTAGAGTCAGTTGTGCCCCTTAAATCAGACTCAGGAGCTGCTGTGTCTAAAGCCCCAAGGGTGTGGGGCTGAGTGCAGGGCTGTGGGAGCAGCACCTGTGAGCTGCTAGTCCAGGTCAGGTCATGTCTGATCCAGGCTCTTGTCTCTGACAGCAGCCAGCACTGACTAGGGAGAATGTGAGACCAGGGCAACAACAGGGAGAAATTCCACATTAAACTTCTGTTTATTTTTGTTTTCATATTAAAAATGCATTGAGCCCAGATGATGCATGGTCCACTGGCTACTCCTCTACTGAAGGTTCACCTGCAAGCTAGAGGAGTGTTGGATCCTCTAGTGCTACTGTCAATCTCTGTCCCTCTGCATCAACCTTGGAGAAGAAGCCTGCTTTTTATTTTCTTTATTCACATTTCTCACATGCTACTGAAGCTTTTGCTTTGGTGAGATACTAAGGAATCACATTTTTTAACAAAACAAACCAGACAGACTCTTTATGCATGAAACAAGTCTTTAAGACAGCTCTCTATCAGACTTTTTTGGAGTATGCTGACAGAAAGGAGACTATTCCTGCTGCTTGAAACACTTTCAGTTGGATTACACATAAAGAAAACAGGGGGGAGAGGAGAGGCATGATCTTCCACTGGAGAGGAGGATTTATATGACCTGATATATCTTGTGTTTCTTAATGTTCCTTAAATAGAGACAATTGAAATCTCTCACCTGAGCAAGCACACAGAGAAGACAAAATACATTATTAGTGACCCTAACTATATTAGAACCCTCTGCTTCTGATCACAGTGGTGCACCAGCTGGAATAGTAATAGGGCATGAAGGGGGTTTGCCTACATGAACAGGACTGTTCTTCCATAATGGAAAGAGAAAATTGCTGCTAAAGATGCCATTGAATCTTGATGACTCTCAATATGCCTGCCTGTGCCACTTTCCATGTTGTGGTTTCAGATCACTTCACAAACTTGAATAAACTCTTTTTCTCCCCTCACTGTCTTCAAAGGTTGGGAATTAATATTCAATACCCTATGTGTGAAAGGACTGTGTTCAATAGGATATATTTTTGTTAGGCAGCAGGCACTTTGTCCTGTGCAGAAGTGTATGAATGTGCATTTTCTACATACAAGCTCTTGCACCTCTCAAATATTTGCCCTTCCCCTTCAAAGAAACCAGGATGTGGCTGGTATGTGTGTATTTGAAATGCCAGGTTGTACAGAGCAGAGAAGAGTCTTGTAAACAAACACCCATGGGAGGATGAACCACAGCTGAAAGAGTCCAGTGGAGACACAGGCATGGAGAACATCTGCCCAGTTACCATTTGGTGGGCCCTTGCTCTGCTCACTAGACCATGCTGCCCCTCTATTGCATGTAAGATGAATGTCCAGGGTGCAGAGCACTCCTCACCAATGCCCCTGTGCTCCCACTAAACCCTCTTTCTCCTCCTGGGGAGGTGTGAAGTAACACCTCTGCCCTGGGGAGCAGGGAGCTGCTGACAGAGGGCTGACACCCTGGGCGTGGGAGGAATTTCCTTTCGTGTGGCCTGGTGTGCCATTGGCACTTTCCAGCTGGCTTGTAGGTGGCTTTGTAATCCCTGGATTGACAGGCAGTTCAGCTCAGTATGGCTGTCATCTTCAGACAGCATGACAGAGAAAGGGAGTTGACATGTCCTGCTGCAGCCCTGTCTCAGTGAGGGTTTGCTGTGACAAGACCTTCTCTCCCAGCTTTTCTTCTTGATCCTGAAGGAGGTGCTAAGCATTGTGTGGTGCAGAGGGCTCAGAGATGCTGCCTAATGTTTCATATGGACAGTTGGTACTGGCCCTGAGATCTGGAGTGGCTGGGCAGGGCAGAGGATTTGGGAAAGAATGCAAAGCAACAAGGTAGACTAGAGAGGAGAGAATTAATATCATGAAATGGATTTGCATGGTGCCATCTTCATATCTGAACTGGAGCTGTCAGGGAGAATGAGATCCAGACTCGCTGCTGTTCTCCAGAGAGGAGCTGTTATGGAACTATTGCTCAGTTAAAGTGATGGCTCTGCCTCTGTGCCCATGTCTGGGTGATTTCTGCAAGTAGAAAACAGATGCAATTTGGCATGATCCCTTCTCCTCTCCCGCTGGCCTTTCATGCCTTTCTGCAGGCTCTGATTTACCTTCTTTTGCTTGCGTTATTGCTTTCATCCCTTGAGCACCTGTTGGTGTCTTCCTCCCATCCTTACCTGCCTCTTAACTCTATCACCTTGCCTTCTTTTCCATCCTCAATCACTTCTGGCTCCCCCCATCCAGAATAAGTGGTACTTTAACATCTATCCAGTAGGTGAACAGATGCACATCTGCATGTTTGTTGCCTACAATACAGAAAGGGTGTGTGTGTGTGTTAAACACTTAACTATCTAGGCTTTATCACACACTACTCCATCCTCTGTTCTGGAACTTGCCTTCTGGGGACTCACAGCACCTCTTCCTGGGCATGACTCTCCTCTGCTGTACAGAGGAACAAGAGGGGAAGATGCAGAGTAACTCTGTTGCTTCTTTCTTATTCTGCTGGAAATAGTCCTGTCCTCCTCCTGACTTCCGGTCAAGTCCCTTTTCAGGTCCCTCTAATGAACTGGAAAGTAAGGAAGAAGATTTTGCCTTTAGTCCTGACCTTGACAGGGTCTTCAGGGTCGCTGAGAGATGCTTCCCCTAATTTCCTTCAGGTGTACAAGAAAGAGTTGGTCTTTACCCAAGCAGGAGGAAGTAAAATAAGGTGGCAGTCTTCTCCTCAGGTCCAGTATGTGTCATATGTATTTTTCTTACTGTTTCTGACAGGTTGACCGGCATCGATCACAGTGTTAGAGACCTGAAGCAAGGATCCTGGCTGATGCATATTCAGTACAGCCTGACTTCTTGAGGAGAACAAGTAATTCCCTGAAAGTTTGTCCCCTCAAAGCAGCACACAGGTAAGGCAGACAGTGCTTCTGATGCTCAGGCTCACCTGCACTGGATTGAGCAAATTACCTTTTTCATTCATTTGGCTCAAGAGGGGCTTTGTCACCACTTCTTGCCATTTCTGTAGGGATGAAACCTTACAATGCATTTACAGCATAGGGAACATTTCTCAGCAAAAATGTACTTTCAGAAGATCAAGACTGCCCATATGGCTGAGATAAACATAGGTTAAAAGTGTGGGAGGAGTATGCTGAAAAAGGAAAAATGTTACATACGAGGTATTACTAAAGTAATACTTAGATCTTGTGTTCAAAAATAATTTTGTATTGGATATAGCTTAATTTAAACAAAAAACTTTTAAAGAAAAAGGAATAAAGGAATGTTGTGGAGAAGGGGTTTAGTAAGAAATTAATTTAATAATGTTGTTTTCAACTCAGAAAGATGTATCAGGTCATCCATAAGTGATTTAATAATGTTGTTTTCAACTCAGAAAGATGTATCAGGTCATCCATAAGTGAAAAAAAAAACAAACACAAAAGCCTTGCAGTTCTAATTGCTATGACTCATGGAAACAGATCTAGAAAAAATGAGGCCCTTTAGTCCAAACTCTTAATCCCCTACTAGTGTGTAACATCATTCCCAGCAGCGTCTACCAGTCCTGATTTAAATGATGGGATTTTCCCTTGTCCCTTTGGGATACTATTGTACAGACTAATGGAATTAATCTGCTTACTTCTCTTTCAACCCCTGACCGCTGCAGATGCAATTAGTAGTAGGTGATGGGAGGATTCTGTTTCCTAGGCTGTATTATGAAGGCTTAGGGCTGTATTGTGTTAAACCAGACATCAGTTGCAAGCGTGTTTGCACGAGTGTGGCTTATCTGTCAGTACTCATTACAGCCCCATAAACGTCTCTGAACTACATTTCTCAGACTTAGGAGCTTTTCTACAATGTAATTCAGGATCTGATAAGGTACAGACTAATGTATTTGAATGCCTGTGAGAAAGACAGTATGATTGGGAACTAAAGTGAAATGCAAAGTCATATGCTGCTAGTGCTAGAGGCTTGAAGAGGCAATTTACTTCTGTGCTTCTGGAGCATTCTCTGGTCTCTTTGGCTTTGCTCCCAGACACTTTGGTAGGATGAAATACCTTTTTGCTGTGTGTGGTGCTGCTGAAGGTACCACTGCACCTTTCCATCTGTGAATTTCAGGATTGTCTTAGATGAATGGTGTGGGCTGCTTCTAATCTTTATTGAAAGGCTCCAGTTAAATAATTTGATAAAGTCAAATAAATCTGAGCTGGAAAACCATAGCTGGTTGTATTTATTTAATACAAAGTAGAGCATCTTTCTGTGGCATTTCACCAGTTTGTTTTTTTTTTTTTTCCTCAAATTTGGAAAAGTTTTATGAGGGAGAACAGTTAGCTTCTAAAGCAGATGGATGCTGGAATGTGGATGACCGGGTTACACCTGGAGAGTGCAGCAACAGCTGGGTTGTACAAATTCCTTGTGTGGACATATGGATTCACCCACTTCTAAAGTGAATTGAAAACAACATCCTAATACAGAAAACAACTGCAATATAATTGCCATTGGATGTTTGAATGAGGCTTCAATGTGAAATGGAGCCTGGGGGTCCTGAAAAACTGGGCATGTGCCAGCCTTCCACATGGGCTCTGCCCTCTGGCACTAAAGGAGGAGGTTACAATCCTGTTCCTCCTCCTTCACAATAAATCCTGGCTCTAACGTGCCATAGCTTTTCTGGAGTATTTCTTCAAACAGAAAACCTAAATATAATCTTAGCCGCTGGTCCAGTCTTTCATTATCAAGATAAGTTAATTAAGCTTATTAAAATTTTACTAAGTTGCATGTGTTAGATACAAAATTCTCAAACACTGAAGATTGCAAAGCTTTGATATGCTCAATGAGTCCTGTGCTAATTTTCCCATTGTTTTTAATTGCTTGAAACTCTTTTCCAGTTTGGTGCTTGGCTGCTTCATGTGGTTTTGTAATGTATTTTAAAGGTTGGGGAGGTGGAGATTAAAGCCGGGGTAATGATCCGTGGCACTCTGGATCATCTGCAGCTTATGTTCCCTGTTCCGGCTGTGCCAGTCAAGCTTTATTCCAGTGAAAGTGTCAGCAAGCCCAAGGCAGATAGGCACTGTTTCTCCTCTTCCCTTTGCTTTTTCTTTACCCTGAAAGTTTATCTTGCTGCTTGCTTTTTAAAAGCTTTGCATTAGCTGGGGGGCCGTGAAGTAAAAGGCATGCTTTAAATACAGATGCTGGTGATAGTCCTTTCAAAAGCTGCATTTCTCAAGCTGGGAGCTATTGACCCCTTTCAGTGCAGTCACAAAGAAATCCAAGAGGAAATGGATGGTGAGGGCCATCAGGGAATATATATATATATAATTTTTTTGCCCCAAGTCTTCTTTTTTACTCCACCCCCTGCCAAGCTGGCTATTGTTTGTGCCTCCACATGGGATACCAGTGGCCATATAAGGAAAATGGCATAATGTTACATTCTTTCCAAAAATTGATTTCTTACAGTTACTTTTTCTACCCCCTTGCTGAAAGTTGTTCTGATGCAAGCTCTAGGCAAAAGCAAATTGGTAGCTCATGGTACACATGGTATAGCATCTTGGGCTGTGCAAAAGACTTACTTTATCTCTGCTATCTCAGTTCAGGTGATGAGGCAAAGCAGCAAAATGGCAAATGATGAGGTCCAGCTACTCTGACAGGAGGAGAGATGTTGCATTTTCCTGCACCTTGAACTCAGTAATAATGAGTAATAATGATGTTTGTTTTCTTGCCTTTTTTTTTTTTTTCTTGCTTAAGAGGATGCTCAGGCCATGGCACAGAGGCACAGAGCACCCCTCTGTGTCCCTTTTCATTCACAATCTACCTTTTATTCGTAGATGTTCGCAGCTGAAGTGCTGAGCGAGTGGCAGGCACCAGTTTGGGCCAGCAGCTCCCTCTGCTCTGTTGGATGACCCAGCCCAGTGCTGGGGATGGCCACAGCCCTGTTATCCCAGCAGGCAGATGGAATGTCTGAGCCTGCAGGAAGTGAGGCTGCCAGCAGCAGCATTTCAGGGCTGAAGTTCTGCAGGTAGCAGGGGTCAGTCTAAACATGCACCAGCTCAGGAAAAGGACTCCTGAAATTTGGGATTTTTTCCTGTGCAACTGTCGCTTGTTGATGAACAGAAACTGCCTGCTTTTTTGAAGTAAGTTTGAACTTCTAACACATCCACCTAGCAACTTCTACAAAGGAACAGCTGGAGCAACATGAGCACAAAAAAGGCTGAATCCCCTGACTCCAGAAAGCAGAGGCAGAGCCTGGAGTGGGAAAAGCATAGGCTTGGGAGCTGGGAAAAAGAGAACTCTTTGAGAGGAATGAGTGTGTGCTTGTGCACGTGAGCATAAGATTTTGGCACTCTTCCTTTGGTGTCCTTTTGTAGCCTCTAGAATTGGGATGCAGTTTTCGGCTGTGCTTTCTATGGTTGCCATCACTTCTCATTCCTTGTGATGCTCTGCTGGTTGTGCCCATAAAAATCTGTTCAACAACTGATAAGGCTGCAAACTTGTTAAAAATTAAAGTAGAAAAAACCCATTTCCTTCTTAGGAAGAAGAAGCAACAAATTTTGAGGTCCATTTACCATAATCATGTCACAATACTCCATATGTGTTATGCTGAGGTGTGATTACAGAAGTGGAAAAAGGGAAAGTACTTTCTATAAACACATTTTTGGGCAGAATATTAATAGTTCAATATTATTATGATGATTATCTGTGTGTGCAGTGACAGTATACACTTTTTTCTTATTAAAATGTTGAACAGTTTGACAACTTTTAAAGAAATTGCAATTTTGTGAGAATGGAGTAAGGACTTTTTAAGGGTTTGTTGTTTTTTATATAAGCCTGTAAATGGAAGCTGCATTGACCAAAATAATCAGATATCGTACTGAGAAAGTTCTAATTTTCTTTAATTTCTCTTTTGACCGGGAATTAAATTGTTTGGAGAAGCTGTGCTACTCTCAAATATCTACAAAACTAGTCTCCAAGAGAATCTTCCTCTACAATAAATTGTACTTATACTAGAGATTAAACTGGTGAAGCCTTCTGGGCTTTACTCTGTGCTTGAGTACTGGGCTTTGGCACCAGTGTAGCAGGGGAATGAGCTCACATAGCTTTTTCTTCATGAAAGGTAATTTGGTGCCTCCTAAATGCTGTCCACTGTGGTATCAAGAGGAGATATCACAGCGAGTGGTGTGGAACGATGCGATGCCCCACGTGCTCAGTTCTCAAATTACCAGGGAAGCAGCAAATGGCTTTTGACACGTACGTGGCTGGCATGGGACGTCTGAGTTAGCAGTGCACAGATAAATGGGATGCTCCTGGCCCAGCAGCCGTTGTTCCAAGCTCCCTGCAAACTCCCAGGCCACGTGTTTTGGTCGCAGCCTGCTGGCCTTGTAGCTGTGCCAGGAGCTGCAGTGGCCAAGGTTTGCTGTGTGTGCACTGACCGGGGAGAGAGGAGCGCCAAGGGTGAGCTCCAGCCAGCCATGCATCCTCAGCGCCTTCTCCTGGGGCAGAGCTGGAGGTCTCAGCTGGGATAGAGGGAGGGTTCAGCTCTTCTGCTGCAGGAGGTGCTCATCAGGCTCTAAGTGGCTGCTGACAGTGTGGCACAGTTTGCCACTTCTGTCTCTAATGGCTCTAGAGGACTCAAATGTAGCTAGAGCTGCTTCTGCCAGCAGTGGATTGACCTTTCCAGAGGTGTTGTCCCAGAGACTTGGAGCTAATCCTTCTGATGCTAACTGTGATGCATGTGGGGACTGGTTTGGGCTGTGCCTGTTTCCCTGTGAAGTTGGGAGCTTGTGTAATGTGGAAACGATCATGATGGAGGAGGAAAGAAATTGTCGTGAGAAATGTATCTCTAACAGCTCCTGTCACTTAGATCTAGTGCTACAGAGTAATTTAAAGCTTTTTTGACTAACTCTATCATGGGTAAAGTGCTTTGTCAAGGGAAAATGAGGTTTACCCAATGTGACAGGACAGGAAAGCAGAGCTGCCTTTCATTGCTGTGCCACATCCTGGGTGGAGTGGCTGAGATAGGGTGTCCCTGAGAATGGCAGTGAAGGCTTTGCATTGCTTATTTTGAAACCTACAAAAGTACATTCGCTTTTGATTTGTGCATTTTGAAATTTATAGAGTAAAGCTGGGGACTTAGTTCAAAAGCTGCTAGAACTATTCTCTCACTGTAGAGATTTCTCAGGAAACAGATACATAAGAGGGGTATATGTGCATGTATTTGAAGCTTTTATTCTTGGGCTTATGAGTAAGAGCTGGGATCAGTGAAAGGTGATAACTACTAAAATCAGTAATAAGGATAGTATTACCCTCTAAGTAGTGAAGTGGGTTTGGGAATTTTGCATTCGATTATTAGCTCTGTGCCTAGACTGCATACTGACAGGGGGAAGTAGCTTGATTCCTCTCTGCCTTCCTTCCTCATCTATATAAAGATATTAAAGCAGTAGATAAGGTTTTTCTTGTAGGAAATGTATTTTATTTTGTGTAGAAACTAGCTTTGTGGAACTTTGCATTCTTTTTCAGAGAAATCTGATGTTGAATAAAATTTTAATTCTGGAGGGTTTAATTCTTCATATTTTTCCCCATTGTTCCTCCTTTCTGTGACAAAACAGGAATGGGGAACGGAAGAAAAATTTCAAGAAGTAATCCAGAAATTCCCTTTCCTCACTTGTAAAACTGCATATAAAAAATTTCTATGCAGCTTACATTAAAAAGAAAATAAATTAAAAACTAGTTGATTTTTAAACTTGCAGAGCATGGAAAAAGTTGTTATTACTATCGAGTGCCCTGACCCACTTTAAAGCTGAGGTTTCTTGCTTGCTTGCATTGATGCATCTATTTAGTCAAAATCTTAAGAGCTCTTTTGAGAGAGGAGCCTACACATAGGTCAGCTGCTGGCCAGGCTTGTGCACAGTAAAGATAATGATAATCTAATGTCTGCTTTGTCCTTTGTAAGATGACTCATGCTCCGGTTACCTTCTGATGGATGGGAGTTGCATCCTTGGCAGACATTGCATTTGTTGACAGCTGTTGGCAGATAAGAAAGGAGGAGCAGCCTTGGACATGCTTGTGCTGGACATTCAGGGCTGTTCTGCTCAGGAGAGCTGAGGTAGAGAGGACATGCAGGATGTGGCAGGATGAGATGGAGGGGGTTATAAAGGCAGTGCTCTGCCGGTATTTTAGCTTCCAGCGCCCGGCACGTGGAGGCCTTGAGCTGGACATGTGACTGTCAGCAGCTGCTCCTTTCCCAAAATCGTGGAGTACAGCACATGTCTGAGTGGACCACCATCCCCAGCAGCATGTGCAAATATAAATATTTTTCAAAGAAGTATGTTTAAGTATCGTCGTGGTTTATACATTGAAGAAAAGACTCTTGATGACAATATCAGAAGGCTAATATGATTTATTAAAATGACTCTATAATTTTAGTATTTTTCTATATCTGCTCAGCAGAGAGCATTCTCCATGCTCCTGCTGCTGCTTCGTTTAGGGAATGTGTCCCGAATGCTTACAATATCAGAAAGATAAAGTTTTTTCAGCTCTTTCCCCCACTCTCAAGGAGGAGAGCTGAGGAATCTTAAAATGTCTTTGAAGAACACCAAATATATTGTTTACAGAAAGCTTATACAGAGTAAAAGAACAGCAAAAGGATGTTCTCCCATGGGAAAATAGATTAGAAGCTTACACACAGAGAAACTTATAATATGTTCATAGCAACATTTAAGCAACATAAAATTATTTTTTAATCATCTGTGAAAGGTTTATTTTCAAATGCCCAATCACTAACGAGGTGCTAATTTTCAGATGGACTTGCAGCACTATCTCGACATTTTAAAGTATTTAAAGGAGCATTAACAGGCTCGCTCCCTCCCTGCAGCACGGCAGGAGCCAGCCCCTGAGCCCAGGAGGGTAGGAGGAAGCTTTTCCTGTGAACTGGCTTTGTGTAATTGCCACCTTGAATGGTTTCTGGCACTTTTCCCTGGTGACTGTTAACGACGGGATATTAGAGTTGGTGGCTATCCAACCCCCACTGGTTTCCCCATGCTCTGCAGCAGGGTTATCAGGTTGGGCATTCTTGCTGCTGTCTGGGTAGCCCTTGCTGGTGCTAGAGAGACAGGGATGGACACCCAGTGCAGTACAGAGAACATGTTTGGCAAGGCAGAATTTGTCACTGATTCCTCAAACTGACCTGGACCATTTATAACATTTCTGCCTGCAAAGTATATCCAAGAGTACATTCCAAGAAAGCTAAAAATAATATCCTCAACTTTAACTTATTTCTCCCATAAGGATTCAGTTAACAAGAAGGAAAGAGTTTGTTCTTTTTTCCCCACCATGCTAAAGTGCTCAGCTCTCAGAATGGAGCCATAAGTTTATCACAAGTTATTGGCCTGTGAGTTGGATTCATGTATGGATCACGTTACTGGAAAGTGTAATTATTTGCCAGGACTGCCTTTGCTTTTCCATTTCCCTTTCCATCTCCCAGTTCTGTATGTTATCTGGTAGCAGCACTGAAGCCCAAAGTCTCTCTGAACTGATTGGAACCAGGAGTTGGCATTCTGCTGTTCTGGGTCCTTCTGCCAAAAGCCAGTGTTCACAAACTGTAAGTACAGACTACTCACATGAACACAATTTATGGTTGTTTAAAATACCTGAAGATCAGTGCAGCAAAGCTCTGATTCTCCTGGAGACTTAGTATGACCACATGGTGGATAAAGTTGTGTATATTCCACAAGTCATCTCAGGAAACACGGATAAGTGATGGTGACTTCTAAAAAGCGGTGATGAAATATTTTCTGGGGTTTTTTGTTTGTTTTTTTTTTCAAGATGTAGTTGGAAAGAACTCATTTGGAAAAGTCCAAACTAGCTAAATGTAAATCCAGATGTTTAGGACTAGCAATACAAATCTCCAGGGGTACTCAGTAGTCCTGAATGTTAGGTGTACAAAGCTAATCCCAAAATGCTGCCTGAGCTCCTTGGGATCTTGGTCTTTTGCTATGTGTTTTTTTTTCTATTGATCAGTAGTAATGACAATTGATGAAAAGTCTAGTGTTCTGATGGTTCTTTTCCTGTGAATAGAAAATCAGCTGTGCATATCAACTCTGTGAATCCCATCTCTGTAGTAGACAATTTTTATGAAAGACAAAAATTACACAAACTTTTATATCCAAGAATCTTCACAAAGACCGTACATCTTCATAAAATCAAGTTAAAATGAAGTAAATAGATTCAATCAACAGTACGGCTACATATATATATATATCTGATATGTAAAAAATATATATATATATTTATATATGTATAAACATTAAAATATTTACTTCCAGTTTTTTTAATGCAATGTATTTTTTGTTTAGAAATGCCGAAGGTGATCTTTTTAACATCGAAAAATGAAACTTACATTTTCCTATTAAAATTAGATCCAAACATTTTATAAAAAGAGGTCTTGTGTTGTTTTGTATGGTGTTTTGTTTGGGGTAGTTGGTGTTTTTTACGTTAGAAAATGTAAAAAAATAAAATTTCATCTTAGATTCAACAAAACTTTGGGGAATTAATGCGAAGGAATACCTTTGTATTTTTTTTTATTTCAGAAGAAATCTCTGTCAGTCCAAACTGAAGCAATTCTTCCCATCTGGTTTGGTCTTTTTATTGTTTTTCTTTTTGTCATCCAAACAACAGCATCTTTTGATCATCTTGCTATGTTCTTTCTGGGTATACTGATGCAGAGTAATTTTTGTTTGGTTGTGGTTTTTTAATATAAAATTTCTTTATGTGCCCCATTTCTGAAAGAGTTTGGGACTTGTCTGGCAGGAAAATGATGACTAGGGCATTAGTCTTCCTTCTGCTGATGAGTTGCTTTTGCTACTCTTAGTGGCAGGGAAACTGCTCTTGGTTTTCTGTTCCTGTTTTCTCATCCACCTCTGAATTACTGAATACTCTCAGCTGCAAGGCAAGGAATAAGGCATGAATGCTCATTGTTATAATTAAATATTTCCTTTGCTAATTCTCTTTTATTGTGTCCCAGTGACTTGCAGCTGAGGATTAAAATAACTGCCTCCAGCACCAGCAGTAGGCTCTGTTTGAAACCTCCAAAGGGCATTGTTTATCTTCCCTGAATCCCTCGTGCTATGCCTGCCCAGGATGAGCAGCACTCTCCTCCCCATCCCAAGTGGTTCTGTTACTGAGGAATGCTGGACAGATACCATTACACACATTGTAGAGGTGCTCCCAGATCTGGGGTTTGAGCTTGATTTAAAGGGGAGGAGAATGGAAGGGAAGGGAATGTTTGTTTTTTCTCAGGAGAGCCCCTGGCTGTAGTGCTTTGCAGAACTGTTTTAAATACTGCCTCAGGCAGGGAGGTCTGTGGGTGCAGGCGAGCTCTTCAAATGTTTCCATGCAGTGCTCAGGGCTCCCTTCCCAGGCACGTATTTCATTATTGCTTTGGGGAAAGGCATTCTGGGAGTCATCAATCAGCATTGCTCTGGGTTTCTTCTCAATCAGAGCTCCTCTGATGTGTCTTTCAGTGCTGCTCATTTTGTTTTTAATTTCTGGATGAGGGATCGATTTGCACAAAACAGCACCAGACAGAAGAGTTGGTTTTGTAGTGGGTTAAAGCACCTGGCCTGTTTTCTCCAAAGCACTTAAATGGGTATTTTAAGTTGTAGGTCCTGAAGAAGACGGTGATGGTAGTGCTTTGCTGGAGTGTGCTCTGAAGATCTCAGTGGTTTCCTAACTCAAGATTAAGTTGTCCCTTCGGATCTTTGCTGTCACCTCTGATCTGCAGCACACCTTATCTCAGAGAGGATCCCTGTGCTTCAGCTTTACAGTGGTGCCATATCACTGTCATGCCCCTTTATTTGTCCTTCTTCTGTCCTTCCACTTACCATACCTCCAGATTCTTTGCTGCAGCTCTTCTTGCTTTTGCTGAGGCAGTGTTGCAAAAATGGACATTTTTGGAAGGAAAGGGAAAGCTGTAAAAAGGATTTATGTGATTCAAGAGAGTCTTTATGTGTGTGACAAATATGTCTTTATTTGGGGGGACAAAGATGTCTTTATTTGGAGGGGAACGCTGGTCTGACTTAAAAGATAGAAAGCTTTGCCCTTCCTCCATCAGTGGATGAACTCAGACTGAAATCCAGGACACCTGGTACACAGGTCCCACCTCACCCTTCTGACTTAAGGAAATTGTTGTAAAATTGGTGTAGCTGGCTGGGAAGACACACCCTGTACTGCAAAGGATGGGGATTGCATGCCCTGAGTTAATCTCCTCAAGGACATCTGTACAACATGCACTTTGGTCACTATTTTCTGATGTTCCATGCCATTGCTCACAAAGAAAAAAGAAGGACTGTACTTATTTTTCCCCAAAGTTCAACTGGAGTTGAAGAGAGGTAGTTCTTTACCTCCCTTAATGAGAAACTTTATACTGTGCTGTCTCCTACAATAACAGCTGTCAGTGCTAGAAGGAAAATAAGCTATTTGCCAAGACACTGAGGCTGTAAAAGTTGGTAAGAGAGAAGGAAAAGTATGGGCAGGGAGCTGAGATTGCAGCAGGAGTCATGAGAATTCCCAAGCTCTGAAGAGTGCTCCTGATTTTATCTTCTCATACAGCTCTGGGGGTAGTGTTGGTTTAATTTTTCTAGTCACAGTGAATGAAAGTAAAAATCCTGACTGAGTAGTGTATTAGTACTGTGATGATGAGGAGGGTTGGGCTACCTGTTATGTTTACTGTGCAGTGTTATTGTGTCACAAATTACATTTATGGCTAAGAACCTCAAATGCTGACACAGCATCAAGTAAGGTAGGAAAGGGCCATTGTGACCCCTTTTTCATCCTAGACACAAGGTTTCTTTGAATTAAGCCTGGTTTGGATCAGAGCATCTTCATGCAGCAATTTGTCATACTTTTTTTCCTATTCATGACCCTTCTTCCGTGTATATCTTGCAATTACATAATGTCCATATGGCAGCTTGAAGAATTGTTTGGAAGGCAGCTGAACACTACAGAAGCTCTGTGAGCATATTTCCAGTTCCTTGTCAAATAACTTCATCCTCTGCAGTTCATGTTTTGAGTATCAGTGGCCTGTAGATTATATCAGAATTGAAAAAGCTTGGGGACCAGGTTTGTGTCTAACTTTCTCTAGCTCATGGTGTTCTTTGGTCTTTCCTCAAATATGAGATATCCATCAGACTCTCCCAGTCTCTGTCAACATCAGCTGAAGCTGGAAACTGAGTGGAGCAGTGCATCATGAGTAAACCTGCCCAAGGCACTGTGTATGAAGTCTGAATGCCACTGGAGTCCATGTACATCCTCCCACATATCTCCTGGCCCAAGAAGTTTATCCCTTTACTGTGGAAGAACTCCTTGTGAATATAAGGATTGATGAATCATCTGTTCTCAACCAGTCTTTTCCTCCCACAAACCATCTCTGAAGCCTGGTAATGTGGGTGCATGTCCATTAACCATGACACTGGTAAGTTTTGCCTGGTCAAAACACGGCTCCAGGAATTGAGGCTGCTGCCTATAGGTGGCTGGTAAATCTGGAAAATTCCTGCAGTAGGAAGAGGTGTACCTGGGTGACAACATAAAGAGCACTGAGAAAGAAAAGAGAAGGTCACAGTAAGTTTTGCACCTTCCCAGTGAGCAGTGCTGGGAAAGCAGGCAGCCCCCAGGGTGACCTTGGAACATGCTTTCATTGACAGGAAGTAGTTTGGCAGCTTGTTTTACTCTCTGCCTTTATTCTTTAAAACGAAAAGCTCCTTCTATCCCACACTCCATGAAGCCTGGGGAGCTACCTGTCCCAGCTTCTCCTCTTGTGCATTGCAGAGGTTTGCAGAGCCTCAGGGTTGCCTGTTGCCTGGATACAGGGTAGTCCTGCATCTCAGCCCCCCAGCCAGCCCTGCGAAAGTGGAGGTTGTGGGGGGAGAGGTGGGCAAAGTAATCCCTGTGCACTTGGAAGTAGGAGCACAAAGTCCACCTGATGCAGTCTGTAAGCTCAGAGCTTCCTTTTACTTTGCTACTGTTATTATTATTTATCATTATTATTGATAGGAGAAAAGTGCAACCCAGCTGCTCAGCGCAGAGATCTGAGGGCTCCCGCAGGGCGAAGCGCTTCGTGCCACTTAGCAAACCAGGCATTGTGCTGCCTCTGGTGTGTGCACTTTATTTCACATGCTTGTTCTGAGCCTCCTGCTGCTGCTGCTCACGCTACAACTGCTGACAAGTAGCCTTCCTGGCAACACGGAATCACAGCCTGGGACTTGAGACCCTGTGAGTACAATATGAAGAAGGAACTGGCTGCTGAATATTTAAAAATACATTATTTCATCTTAAACATGAAAATGCTCTTTGCAGTTCATACACAGCACTGCTTGGTGACAGTGACTGGCCAAGTCATGCATTATTCTTGTGTTCAGAGGGGACTATGCCAACTGTAGGACAAAAACCTTCTCCTCTCTCCTTTGCTGAGCACATGAAAGCTTATCGTTAGGAGGATGCCCTGTTGTATGGCACATGTGTAAATGTCTATAAACTCTCACTGACTGAGAGTAGTCAAAAATAATTTTTAAGCTCAGCTAGTTTAAATTTGGGCTATTTCATATTGCAATGGGTTTTGCTGTATACATCTGTAGAGTATTGTGCTATTTCAAACAGCACTTAGGAGCTGTGTCAGTAGTGGTAATTAATCTTTAGACTGAGAGAGCATGAAAGACCTCAAATAATGGATCAGGGTCCTCTTGCTCAAAGCACAGCCAATTTTCAGGACAGAAATACTACCTGATCTGTGAATATATACATTCAACTTTAATATGTGAAAACAAATTAGTATAATGAAGTGTGTGTGGCAGGGAGATGAGCACCTGAGAAAAGTCACATGAAAGATTGGCTCGTCTCCATTGCTGAAGGAGGATAGCATCAAACTTTGAACTAATATTAGAAACAAAACTGTTAGAAGTCTGAAAACCTGAAAGGTTTCAAGACAAACAGTAGAAGGCCAGGAAACGTGGAGCAATTTTTCCTAGGTCTTCAGAAAATCTTATTTATGAAGGTATTTGCATCTCTGCAAAGCGAGTGCAAATGATTGACGACACAAGCGCATTGTTCTGATGTTGCAGTCCACACTTTGTGTTTCTATTTACACATGTATGAGGAGTGTCAGAGGATGAGAGATGGGGCTCACTGACACTCCTTGTGAGGCAGCTCTTGAAAAGCTGGGCTGAAGGTGAACCTGCTTTGTCTTGGCTCTGTGTGTGTGTTTATAAATATATACATACATATATATGTATGAAAATATGCACACAAAGCTACTGATTGTCAGTAAATAGCTATTCATAGAAGTCTAGTATCTATTGTAAGTAGAAATGAGAAGCCCTTTTCTCTCTACTGAAGGTGAAGTTAGGCATTAAATTGCTATACTATGGTACAGGGGTTTTGTCATATAAATTGTTTATTGCTTTCTTCCTCCTGTCTTCATAAATAAATTTGTTAGGTGCTTTACCAGATTATTTACTTAGGTAAACCAAGTATGTGCTAACCAGGGGTATCAATAAAATTCCATCTCCTGATCAAATTTTAGTATTAATATCCTAACAGCCCTTTGGATTAATCACTTTACACCATATAAATTTTTCTGTTTAAAATGGAAACCACACCCCTTTCTCTTCCCTGATTTCTTTTTTTACTAGTAGAGAAAATATGTGAAAGGCCTGTGTAATATCTGGAAAATTGAATTGGGAGGAGTGAATGTTCACTCTGGTTCCTGCTGAAATGGAGAGTGGAGTAACATTTTTGGGAACCATATTAGTATCAATGAACTTGAAAAAACAGTGACCAGAATGGAGATTGAAATTCTTACCTCTGCACACAGATCTGTGTGAATGACAAAGCTGAGCTGAACCAGTTTTGTTGAGAGTGTAAGGAACTGTCACTACTCACCTTCCTCCACTGGGGAAAAAAATCCCCATAGCTCACAACATATAGGAGAACAAATAGTTACGGAACTGCAAGAAATTCTGATTGAAAAATTGTTTGAAAGTTCTAAACCAGACTTAGCTATGCCACACCACCTCTTCTTCCAGCCAAGTGACAGTAGTAACTGGAATAGCAATTAAATTGAACATGTGCAGTATTGAAACACTGGATATAAAAAAAACAAAACAAAACAAAACAGAAATAAAAAACCCAAACCTGATTTCAAGTTTTGTTTTAAATAAAGGTTGGGAGATTTTTTTCCCACAGCACAGGCAGGCAGGTCCAAAATCTATAAAGACTTGTAGTCTAATCTCAGATTTTTGTTTAGTGAATCCACAGGTGCAGTCTCCACTAAAGAGTTTACCATTGCATTGAGCTTTAAATCCTTTGGGCAACTAAAAATATGAATTTTTTTAAGGCAGTGCCAAAAGAAGCATAATTATTTTTCCAAGGTTAAACAATTAACCCCTCCTTCTAAATTTAGCACCATCCGAAACTGAAAACTTAAACTAATGAAAGGGAAATGGTACAGGATTAGTAAACTGCTGTCTTTCCCTCCAGCTGTTGGACATCAAAGATGTATAAACCTTCATGTTCTGTTGCTTTATTGAAAATTCTCTTGTATCCTGAGTGATGTGGAAGGGATGGGACATTACAGCTCTTTTGACAGAGCCTCAGTGCATTTTGCTGGTCTTTCATGACATTGCGGAAGTTTCTTTTGTCCCTTATTGATTTTTATTGTTGTTCTTTTAAGAGAATTTGCCTGAAAACAAAAGGTCTTGGTTGCCTTCAGTGTGACTTGTGTGACGATGATGAGTTTGCAGCAGAGATATCATGCGCATACATTTGGAGTCGGCTTAACTGAATAAATTTTTTTAAATGAGTATGGCAAAGTATCTGCCTATCAGAACCAAAGTCACCCTCAAACCACTGATTAGAGGAAAATAATTAGGATTGAATGATAAATTAAGATTCAACTGCAATTTACAGGAGTGTTTGTTTAAAGAAGAGCCAACAAAAAGAATCTTGGCTCTGAGGATCACCAGGAAAAAGCCTCTTTATATATTATAGCCATGCAGCAACCAATTCCAGAGATGAATTGCTGAAAGTGACATGTCTGATTTATTGCCTGCTGCAGCTTTGAGAGTGTTTGCAAACTGAAGTGTTATGGTTAGGATGATTATAATTGGGGTTTATTTTATTTTAGAGAGGGGAAGAAAATAAATATATCTTTGTGGCTCCTGGGTGTAGATGACTTTGGTGGTTGCTTTTGGTTGTTAAGCCAGCCTGGGCTGCTGGCTGTCACATGCCTTTTCCCTGCAAAGGGAGCTGAGGCTGGACAGTGGGAGCAGAGCCCCAGCACTCACCCCATTGCAGTGGGACAGCAAAGGGGCTGCACAGACACAGGGCTTTGCCAGAGACAGGTAGATCTGGTAAAAAATTGCTCTGTTACCCTGGTGTGAAGTTCTGAGGGGATGGTTGGGCTCCATGCCTCTGGAGAAATGTTCTGCTTTTTCTGGTACATCAGTAGGTCTGCAGCTGGTTTTGTTTCTGCCTCTTATAGCAAGGATTTGTCAGTGTGTTGGAGTTGGAGAATAATTCTCAATGTCTGATCAGAATGGTCTGTAGAAGGTGCTAAGATCTAACTAATTAGTTCTTTTATATGCTATTCACTGTATTGCTGTTGTTCATCCTAAATTCCCCAAATGCTTCCTAACTTGTACACAATGGAATTCCAAGTAGCCTTTTGAGCAAGGATAATTCCAGACTCAAAAGATAAGGAACTTTAATCATTGCAACATCTGTAATTTAGGGTTGTGCAGAAAAGGTGTGCTCTATTTCATCTAATTTTAGCTCAATAGCCTGGTTAGTAGGTTGCTTTTGCTCCTTGGTGAGAACTGGGAAGACCAGGAATGTCAGCCTGAATCTTCTGTGTCCCACATTAATGCCCCATTGACCACACCTTTGGCTAGTTCAAACAGTCTATATTGTTTTGATTAAAAGTTCCATCCTAGATTCACAAAAAATCACAAAATCCCTGGGTTTGAGTTTTAAAACAAATTCAAGCAGTAAATGTCTCTTCGCAAACTGAAAGAAATTCTCAGCTCAGACTTAGGCTTCATCTGGAAGATGCAACATACTCTTAGGAAGTCCATGATATTCCATCATGCAGAATGATAGGTGAAAGTGAGTTGGCATCAGAATGCAAAAAGACAAAGATTTCAAGTTAGAAAATACATCTCAGAGTTCATGTTTTCAGCTGCTGGCTATGCTGTCTTACAGAAAATATTCAGTTCAAACCTTTTTCTATTGTTTCTGTTTGTGCTGAGAAAAAAGAAAAAAAATCCAGTGAGAGCAAATTCCTTCAGACACAATTCATCTCTTTGTGCTACCTGTACTGCCAACATGGGTTTGTGCTTTGCAGAGACCTGGATAAAATTAACTGGATATCCAACACAGTCAGAGAACATTCTCACTAAGTTAAATAATAATGAAGAGGAGATGAACTGTGCTCTCACTGTTCTTGGCTGATCCCCTCCTACTCCCTATTTTAATATCCTTCTCATCCTGCTGGCAAGATGCTGAAGCAGCACCAGCCATCCAGTTAAAACACAGAGCAGTCAGATGTTTCAATCAACTCAGATTTCCTTGAACACTTACTCACCATTCATTGCAACTCTTATAAAAATGTCTAGACAAGCCATTGCTTAGGGTTTCAGCTCATTTTGTAGCTGCTGCTTTACAACACTCTGATTTTAAAATACAATTTTACAAGTGCTACTTTTACTGACTACATTTTTTTTTTTCACTGTGCATTCCTACATGCCAAGAGTATGAGCAGGCTGGACAAGGGACCAGTGTTGTAACAGGTAATACAGAGCTCTGGCCATTCTTGATTCTGCTACTGTTAGATGTATTTCCTCTGTTTTGGGTGATTGCAAGAAAGAATGTATCATGAATATTCAAAACATATTGAAAGCAACTCAATCTGTGTTTGGTCAGATTGCCTATAGCTAAAATATTTGCTGGTCCTCTAACTCTGGAAAAGAATACTCTATGTTCCTTTTCTGAGAAAAGTTGTGTGGATAGAGCAAAGTATCTCTGGTAAATCAGACTTGGCCAAGAAAATGGGAAGGTTTTTACCCTACAGACACTTTCCTCTTTCACAAAGTTTCTTAGTCTGAGGATCCAGCAGTGAAGTGGGTGCTTTAATGCAAGTCATGGATGTATTGTCACAGGAGAGTGGGTGAAATGTGGAACCAGAAGAGGAGGGATGTAGTACAGGGACTGAGTGCCACAAAAAGCAATGTGAGAGTGCCCAGAGTGGGACCTGTCCTGGGATTGTGTGAGATCCTCCCCTTGTTAGAAGCACTGAGAAAGGAATGGCATCAGAAAGGGCTCTGACCCTATTGCAGAGAGCCAGCATGCCTCAGATAGTGCCTTCTGTGCTTCATATTCCTTGCTTTCCTGAACAGTAACTTCCCCATGCTCCCCCCACAAACTTATGAAGAAAAATGGAGGGGTAAAATTATTTATTTAAAGTCTAGTACTGAGTGAAGCTACATTAATAAGCCTGCATGCCTAGTAGAAGAAAACCCTCCCTAAACATGATGAAAAATAAATCCCCCTGAGTCCTCAGCATCCTGCTTGAGTCACTAATTCCCTAGGGCAGAAAACAAAGCAGGCAAAAAAAAAAGTTTGTTTTCACATAGCAAAGCCAAAACATCTCCAGTTCTTATTTAAGACGAGTCGTGGGAGCCATCTCCTCTTTAATGTAACGTGGGGCCAGTATAGGTGAGTTGATAAATATACAAATTGATTTTTTTCCTCACCCTATAGAGAGCACCTATTCCTTTCTGTGGGACTTGTGTCTGCATGTGTTTTGTTCCTGGAGCTGCCCCAAAGCACACGAGGACCAGTGGCAGCCAGCACTGGGGTGCAGGGAGGGTTCAGATCCCTGAGTCACATTTTCCACAAGCACAGCTCCCTGTCTGGCTCCAACAGCCAGCTCCAGTGGGACACTGTCCTGGTCCTTCCTCCCTTCCTGGCTGCCTGCACAGGCTGTCCCATCACTCCTCTTCTGATGCTTTTTGCTTCTTTGAGACATCCCTGGCAAAGACTTCAACATCCTAAGGTTTCTACAAATAGTATCTGTAGCTCCTGAGGGAAACAGCAGAGTACTCCCCTGGTTCCCTGAGGCTTTATAAATACATTCCCAACTAAAGGCAGTTTATAAATCTACTCAGCCACAGAATTGAACATGTTTGATGAATATTCTCCACTTATGGTGGGATAGGAGAGCAGAGAGGAGACTTTGTGCTAGCAAATACCCCTGGCTGGAAGCAGTCTGCTAACACTTTTTCCATTAACTACTGCTCAAGGCTTGACCTAGAAGTACAGTAGAAGGTGCATCGTTATAGCTGTTCTGATTATGGGTGATAATTGTTCTGTTCTCATTTATAAATGTAATGGTTTGTTAATAACATCTAATTTGGGAATATAGTGCAGTCTATCAACTAAAGGTCGCATAATGGAATTAATAAGGGTAATTGAGGTGTTTCTATGAACTGTTTGCTCTTTAGTTTGTTAATTAAAAATTACTTCTCTTAATATATGATAGAAAATATTCTTCCCTGTAATATATGATAGAAATTGCTTCCCTGTGAAGCCTGGGTATCCTGAAGGGAAAAAGGATGTGTCAGTCTGTGCTGTTAATATGTTGTTGGAATATCTGTACAGCAGTCAGGCACACGGACATGAACCAGCCTAATATGTGTCAGGTATGGTGTGTCTGTGTTTATATTTTGTATCAATTACAGCATGTGCTGTTACTTATGGCTGCAGGTGTCTCTTGTTGCAAGGCTGGGTGTGTAAGGCTGTCTGGGATCCGTGAGATTGATTAAAGAGCCGTTACAGGAGGAAATGGAAATGAGAGACAGACAGGCTGCTGAGTATTTAACCCTGGAGAAGAACCTTGGCATTTCATCTTCTATCCACGTTTGCCTGTAACTACTATTAGCATTAATTATGGAGATACTTAGTGAACACCCTGTTAGCCCTAATTAGAGCTAATGGAAGATATGTGTGGATGTTAACAGGACAAGAGACAACCAGGCTTCCATTTCTAAGGTTAAATATTCAGTAGCTCCCTCTTAGACATAACCAACATCCTATAATCATGCAGTCAGACTCATCCAAAAGCAGAACAGTTTCTCCTGTCTTTTTTTTCTCTCTCTCCAATTATGGCCACCTTAAACTATTTTTGCTTAAATTAAAGAGAGAACAACAATGTGGCAGTGACCTCAGTTACCTTTACTAATGTAATTATGCTACCTCTCCTCTATCCATAGTGCACCTCAGAATCAGTCTTTATTAACAAACCATTTGTTGTCCCTTTTACTGTCCTTTTAATGAAGGCTAGTAGAGTCACTTAAGTGGCGCTGAAAGGACTTGGCTTTGTTCTGAACAGAGACCTTGTGACAAAGAGCTCAGGGCCTGAGTGCTTGAGTAGGTCATGCAATATCCAAGGTCTGTAAAGCTTCTATCACTGTGCCATTGTTTGAAGCTGTAAACACAAAAAAGACCTTCTCCTTGCACCGTGTATCTTTGGTATTTTGAAAACCAGTGTTGCTGAAGAATCGAGGCTGCAAAATGTAGAGGTTGTGTTATTACCCTGCTGTTGTGAATGATGGCACTTCCCTGTCTCTAACCTCTGCCCAGCAGGTCAGTGTTCTCATGGAAATTATCTTATCAGGACTGACTTGGAGACCTGTAACCCTCCCTGAGAGCCCTGAGCCTGCCTTGGGTGGTGTCACACTTGTTAGGGTAGGGTGTGCTCCTCTGCGGTCCATTTCCTTTGCCATGTAAAAATGTGGTGCAAAAAGTGTGGTTTTTTTCCAGACAATCTATTACTGAGTTCTGGGGTTGCCAGTGCAGTGCCCCTTTGAACTGCATTGTTGCAATCTTATTACCTACAGCCTGTAGCTCCCAGGTTCTTGTTGGCTGGAGCCATCTAGGAAGAAGTTCCTATCACTAGATTGACTGAATATGCTATCAACTGATTTGGAAAAGAACATCAGAGCTTTGAGAAGAGAAAGTCTAACTTGTGGTGTGTCCTTGACAAAAAAAAAAAAAAAATCCTATCCTTCCCTGGCGTATTGCATAACACTAAAAATAAACACAACAGTATGTACGCATCTCTCTCCTTCTGAACTACAGACACTACATTTCTCAGTTAACCAGTAAAAATGTCAGTGGCTGCCTTCCTGCAGGATGGTGCCCTGTAAAAGGCACACTGGATAGATGCCAGTGTAAGGCATCCTGAACATGCTTTGGAAGTTTCTTTGTTCTCTCTTTACAACATCACTTGGGTTTCAGTAGAGCTTCATGTTCTAAGGAAACATGTCACAGGTGTTAAGGGGTGCAGTGTGTTCTTCAGAGAAAAGTCATAGAGCAGTCTTACCCCAGCTTTCCACCTTGGTGGCTTTCTCATTTTTCCTCAAGCAGTTCCGAGCACAAGCACATCTGTGCTTGGCCCAGGTGTCACATTTGCCCTTTTGCAGAAAGTGCCCATTGTGAGTGCTGGCTGAGGATCCTACCACTCACACCTGGGGCTTATCTGGGGGTGAGACAAGGCACTTGACTTCTGGGGCTGAGTGGGAAGTTGGTCTCCACTCCTGGTTACCTGGAGGATGAGCTGGGGAAAGGTTGGTAGACTTTGATTTGAGCTATTTTTTGGTGCATTTTCTTAATGTTTCTATCTGTTTTTCCAATTGTGTAGTTGCAAGAGCCTGTTTCATTTTGTGGTGGTCACAGAATCTGTTCAACTTTGTAATTAATACTACTTTCTTTCTTTAATATGTAAAGTAATGTGTTCACAGGCCAGACTTACATGGACCTTTTTTTAGTGGCCATGTAAAGCCTAAAGTGCCTGTATTTAAAACAGTGGAGCAAAAAGGTTTTGGTAAAAGGCTAATGGTATTTTTCTTCAAGGTTTGGAGTAAGCTTATTGCTTTAGGAGCTCTTGTACATTGTATGAAGTGGACAGATGCTAAGAAACCTTGTCCTATGTTATGCAGGCTTGTTAATTGAGCTCTTAGCTGCACGGTTAAAGTAGCAATATCCCCTACTACAATATGGCTTACTCCAGTTTTTGGGAGTTTATTCTTTTGGGAAAGAATAATTTTTTTCTGGTGTACCCCCACTTAGATCTTTTAACAAAAAGGATAGATATATCATCTTTAAAAAGGAGAAAAGCACCCACATTATAACGTTTCTATTAAATTGCTCACTAAGCCTTCAGGTACAGTAGGAAAGAAACTGATGCTGTAAAGGGAACAGAGTCATGACATATCATTTTATTTCAGCTAGAAAAATGTGTCCTTGCTTGGAGCAGAAAGAAGCTGCTTCCCTGATGAGGCCGTGGTCTGCTTGTGTGGTTGGGAAAATGAAACACAGCCTGACTGGAAATATTGTCAAACCCATCGAGGTTAAGCACCCTTTGCCCCAGGCGAATTCCCTTGTTTATATGAGTCACTACAGCTAGGCTGTAAAGTGCGGGTCCCCAAGCAAAGCTGGGGTAATAACCACAGGTGGTAGCTTAAAGCTGCCTTCGTGAACTAAATCCTGCATTTTCAGTCCTTAAAAAAATGAACGTGTAAAGTAAATTCCTCCCTATCTTGCCTATGACTCATATAAATGCTTCTTGAAGCAGATATTTAAAGTCTGCAGCCAAAACCTTGCACATCTGTGCCTTAATTAAAATCAGTTTATTTTGTAGGTTAATAGTTTATACCACACCCACCAGTGTGATCCATTTTTTTAATTAAATGGCTGAATGAGATCTGACATTACAGGAATATCTCATCCTAGAATGAATTTTTAAAAAAAATCTCTGGACCAAGTAATGGTCCAGTTGAAAGGACTAATTTCAGATTCACTGAGCCAATAGCAAAGTTTAAGTAGTGAGAAAATCATTATTCTGGGTGTTTGGTATAGATTTAGCAGTATTTCATTGATTTACAGAAATGAATTCCCTGGGGTGATACTGATAGACTGTAGTTATCTGGTCACCTCTGACTGCAATTTTTTATCAGAAGGATATCCTGGCTTTTACTCCAAAATGCTTTGGAGTCACCTAATTCATT
This sequence comes from Leptocoma aspasia, assembly GCA_013399835.1. NCBI lineage: Eukaryota > Metazoa > Chordata > Aves > Passeriformes > Nectariniidae > Leptocoma > Leptocoma aspasia. Next base: position 592,096 of record VXAX01007967.1, read on the forward strand.
TGTAGTCTGCTCAGGATAGCAGGGAAAGCAGCAGATTAAGTATTAGCTGAGATACCTGAGCAGTGTGACCCTGGGATAATGGAAAGATAGCATATTATATGAGATGTCATCTCACCAAAAAATAAATTTTAGGAGCTGGTATTTCATACAGGATATGTAAAGTGCTTAAATGGGAGCTTGCTTGGCACTCGCTTTTGTTCTCTCATTCTTTTTGACTCACAGATTTGTTTGGATGCCTCTGAGCAAAATCAGATTTTCGAAATGACAACTCCTATGCAAAAATCAGATGACAAAAAAGATTAATATGGTATGAGATATATGGCACAGATAACAGTGTCAACACCATGCATTGCAGAAGAGAGGGAAACTTAGGAAATAAAAGGTAAAATAGAGCCTCTCAAAATTTGAAGCAGTGGAATGGATGAGGGAGAGAAATACAGACAAGCCCCTGCTTGGAGGAGAGCGCGGGGGAGACAGTTCAGTCAGTCAGAGCAAGGTGAGCCCATGCTTGTTTCAGCAGCTGCAGAACTTTGGGGAAAGGTTGCACATCTCTGTGTGCTCACTCTTTGGGGGTTCAAGGGGTTGAAAGGGCAGAACTTGGCTCTGCTGATGAGGTGTGCTCAGCTCCAATGGGTTCCAGCATTTAAACAGCAAAACTGGTGAAGGACAAACCGAGTCAAAGCTATTCTGCAGGGTTTCCACAGCGGGCCAGCATCACCACCTGCTTTCCCCCTGCCCACAGGGAGTGTGCAGGCTCAGAAAAGGAGCTCAGCCTATGGAAATGATAGATCCCTAAGCACATCTCCTGCCTCTCATATTTCTCTGGGCATCTCTGGTACTTAGTCTTCCATCTCATCAGAGTCACTCTGCACTCACCTCTAAAGCACCTGGGTGCAGAACTTGAAAGGATGGAGGTTAAGTATGGGCTCTGAGCTGGAGGAGGCTGGTGCAAATAAACAGAAATACTGGAAGGCAAATTTACATTAGTGCATCCTGTGTCCAGATTAATGTGCTTCATCCAAAAGATAAAAAACCACAAACCTGTTTTTCTAAGCCATGTAGAAACCAGCCAGTTTCTGATCAACCAACCAAGCCAGTAGCTGATCCCTTACTGAGGGAAGTTTTGCTCTGCAGCTTTTCTGCTATGAGTATGAAACTATTGGAAGTGCCTGCTTCAAATTCCTGATTGACACTGTGCTGACTGGAAAACTTTAGTTCCTGAGGTACTTCTGAAGGAACTACACTTGCCAAAAATGTACCGCACATCCAGTCCCAATTCCTTATTAGCAGCTGGGACCTCCAGGATACTGATCCTTGATCCCAAATGCCCTGAAGACTCTCACATCTCTGCTGGCCCCCTGGGAGAGCTGGTTCACACCGTTGTCAATGGGGAGCAGCAGGGAGGGTGGTGCATGGGCTGTGGTGCTGAAAGTGGAGTTTCAAAGTGCATTGAGTTGGCAGTGGCTCTGTAGATTGTCACCAGGATGCTCTTCCCCTCCAATGCACAACCCCTGTGATCCAGCCTCTCACTGTCTGGGGTCCCTGGTGGTGCTGGTTGATGTGGGACCTCAGCTGTGTTGTGGACAGTGTCCATTTTTAAGATTACAAAGCTTGCTGTGTCTTCATCAGAAGATTATTGACCTGGGATTCTCCTAGTGAGAAATTTCCTGCTGTGACCTGTAGAGGAAACTTAAAGGGGTTGTCTGTTTGAGGGCTGCAGGAGAGCATTTTTGGAGACATCAGCTCTAAATGTATATTTCTACAGTTTTGAGCACATTGTTGAGAGGAACATGGAGTAGAAACCATCTGACATTTTTTGGTCCATATGAAGGACCCCACCTGGGGTTTCTGTACTTGAACGGTTTTAAAAAATACTGGCAGTCACTCAAAATACTTGTTTTCATCTAAAAATGACAATATTTTGAATACTGTCATCGGGGTACATTTTTTCCTGTTTTCAGTAGAGGCAGCCTGGCACTCTCATAGGATACCAGACTAAATCTCTGAGACTGCATGGGTGACAGATAAGTGTTGCTGTTAATTATATTAAATACAGGAGGTGGAGCAGGATGATGAACACCAGCTTGAAATGACTTGCTAATGTCTGTGAGTTTCTGTGAGAGATGTTAGCAGAACTGGAGCTATAAAAGTGGTTTGAGCACTAGACAGGAGACCACAGAAGCTGCCCAGGACACTTTCTGGTTATCCTGGAGCAAAGCTACATCAGCTTTATAAAGGACACAGCTTCATAAAGGGCTTTCAGACCAATGTGGAAAGCAATCTAAGGCTTAAATGGTATTAATGTTCTGATGCAAGGTGGTTTGTGCATCAGACATGAGGAATGGTAACCACAAATCTTGTAATTAAATTTGTCATAAAATTTATTGTCAAATGCATGTTCACGGCAAGACTCCACAATGTTTTCAGAAAGATTCTTCTCCCCATGCTGACTGCAGGGATGGGAGAAGAAGCTGTTAAATGCTGTGTTTCTTGAGACAACTTTTCTTCTCCTTAAAGCAGAGCAACTCAGCAGCCTAACTAGGAGATTGTCCCCAAAGGGTTGTCTCTCTGTGCTCAGGATAGCTTGAACATCCTGTTGTTTCCTATGTTTTCTCAGCCTTTTCCCAGCCTCCCAGCCTGGGCTGCTTTGGCTCTTTGCTCTGCAAACCTCATTTTGGTACTTTTAAAATGTGGGGTTTTTAGCTGAAATGTAGCATTTCTTTCAAATTTCATGCTGATCAAGAAAAGAGACATAGCAAAGTGTGGGTATAGTGAGCTCCAGCCACTGAAAACTGGTGTGATTTTGCATTCAGAATTCAGTCCAGTCCTGACTGATGTGAAAGTTAGCCTGTGGAGTCCTGTTCCTCATAAGAGATCTGGTTTTGTTGTCCTCCCTAAGAAGGTTGCCTAGACTTTCAAAATCAGAACTGCCGGGTTGGGTCAGGCTGTGTTTGTGCTTCTTTTGGGTGGGAAGAGGAAGGTACTCATCAGTCCATCTACAAATTGTTTTTGTACTGATTTGAGGCCATGGGATCAGCTTGTGCCTTCATCATTCACTGATGCATTTGTAATTATTCCAGCCCTTTTGATTTGAACTAGAAAAGGTTTCGTGTCTTTAGTTTCTAAGTCCTGACTTCCAGTGGGTAAAATAGAAGTGAAGGCTGAGTAAAGCAGCCAGAGTATTTCCATAGTTACATTTGCTGCTTCAGTTTTGAGAGCCCTCATGATGCCCTGTGAGTGCATGCCAGTTTGTATGTGTATGTAGGACTGATGGTGCTCCAGGTTTTGCCCCAGGCTGTACCCAGGCCTCTTGCAAGTGATGCTGGCAGTGAAGTTTCCAGTGCTGCTCTAATGTGTTATTTAGATTACAATAGAGCTAAAAACCTACTTCACAATCAGAGACCCAATCCTTTCCCCCCAAAGCTCACAAACCTTAAAACAAAGACTGCCTGGGGAGACTCTCTGGCACTGTATTAAATATCCTTGACAAGAAAAGGTTTCTTACAATTGTGGCCTTCCTAATAGGCACTGTGGGTAGTATCAACACAAAGATATCTGTATTACATGGTTTGACCTGCTTTAACCTCAGCCAGTCTCCTGGAGATTTAGAAAATATCTGTTCCATACAAAGGTCTTGGCTTTCAGGCAAAGTAGAAGCGGTTTGTTTAGAGTCCCAGCTTTGGGAGAGGAGATGTTATACTTTCTGTGGGTGAAACTCACCCCACTGAGGCTGTCTGAAAGCCTCTGGATCCATGTCATCAGCACGTAAGCTGCTGATTTTGTTTGCAAAATTAAATTACTCCCCAGGTCTCTCCACTTAAGACTTCTACATATGCACTGTGCTCAGGGAATAGGGATATTTTGGGAAAGAGGGTGTATTGTTCATAGTGTTTCCTTTAGGGGAAAAGAGGTGGTATGGTCTTCTAACTTTCAGTTGTTGTGGAATGCGTGATCAAATCTTAATGAAAACTAGAACCCAAATTTTGTAGATTTTTAGATCCTCCAATTCCCCCTCCCTTGGAGAAGTTTAAGTCTTTCAGCAATATAAGTGGGATTTAGACCAACCTCTGAGCAGTTAAGTGGTAAGGAGATTTCCATAAGGTTGTTGGGTTCTTCTCCCACATGTGGAAGGATGAGGTCACGGAGGGGGAAGTGTTATAGGTGGGGATGGAAGCGAGTTCCTCCGTACTGGCACCTCAGCAATGTAAAGCTCCTGCCTCCTCAGGTCTCCCCAACATATGTTCCCCTTGTTGCCCAGTTTTCCTGCTCCAGCCCCCAGAGTGGGGTGTGCAGCCACGTCTCAGGGGCTGTGTGAGCCGGGCTGTGCTCTGGCAGGGCCGTGGTGGTGCAGCAGGGCAGAGCTGCACACGGGGCTGTCCGTGCCGCTGCAGAGGCGCAGCTGAGCCGGCAGCGCAGGAGCTTTAATTAGGCACCTTTTATTTCTTCATTTCTGCAAGAGCTGAAGGCGCTTGCCTGGGCTGAAGGGCTGCCAGGCTCCCTGTGTCTGATGCTGGGAGAGGTGGCTGTGTTGCTATGGCACTGGAGGTGTCTCCAAACCCCACTGCTCTGGCAGCTGAGCCAGCTCCCAGCAGCATGTCCTAATTGCGGCTGTGCAGCAACAAAACAAATATTCGGAGATTTCCATAAAGGCTGTAATCAAAGGAGCATCCCTTGCTTTTTAATATGTGCTGAATGGGTTCATTTGTAAGCTTATTATGACTTCAGAGAGAGAAGCTATTAGGATGATCATTAGCTGCCTGTGCAAATAACAAGGAAAACCGTGGCGTGTTCCAGAATAACCCCTTTTTAAAGGTCTGCACTTTCAAATGCATTAACAATAACCAGCCATACTGTCTTTCATGTTTCCCATGCCATGAGTAAGGACAAAAGAGAAAGGAGAAGGGGACAGTGAACTGCATGCTTTCAAAATAAGTTCAGATGGAGAGAAAAATGAGGTGTTAAGAGAGCAGCAAACTCACTAGCATGACATTGTGTGTATTGATGCAGTATCTGTTATCCATTGGGAAAGCAAAAGCAGCTGGGAGCCAGCCTTTGAATCTTGGCTCATATCTCACTTAGTCCCTCTACTCCTGTCATCTGTGTATGAATTGTGCTTGGGGTCTTTTGTCTGCCTGGAACCTGATGGTTGCTGGAACACTTAGATTATATGTCTTATGGAGGAAGGGAGAACATTTAGAAACACGTATGCAAGATTTTGGGATTTATTAACTCTCATTTATTTCCCTGCAGAATATCTGAAGTTCTCTTGTGGGCTGTGGCCATGGTTTTCTCTCTTAATCTGGAATCAAAAATATGTGTAGCAAAAGATGTTGAATGATTGGGTGTTCATACGTTAATTGGGACAGGTGTGGTTTAGATCAGTCACATTTACCTTTCAAACCACATTAGCTGCAATTTTATGTGTTACAGTAAGTTAAAGGTGCTGATTACAATGAAACTCAGTTTAGATTTGCACATGAAATATTTATGAGATATGTATCAGTTTGACTATAAGCAGGGTAACTTGGACTTCAGGTCTGCCTCTCTTCCCTAGGCCATTTCTCCTGTCTTTTGCTGGATTCAAGTTTTTCTGCACATATCATACCTATAGCTTGTGAAATATATGTATTTCCTATAATATCCTATTGTGTTTAGGATCTGTAACATTTTGGGATGTATTATTATTATTCTCATTTAAAACAGATGACCAGAAGCAGATAAATAATATCACTTCTCAGATTTCCAGGAATATTATTTTCTGGATTATTTAGTATTACTGAGATCCCTCATTCATGATCTGCTTTTCTTACAGGCTACTTTTCCTAACCTTTGCTTTTCTAGACAGACTAAACCTGACTAAACTGACTGTTTTGTTTTTATATATGTATAGGCCTTTACCTTGAACAGAGAATTTGCTAGTTTTCTGGGGTTTGGGGGGGGTTTCTGTCTGGTTTTGGTTTGGTGGAGGGGGTTTGTTTGGGTCTTCTTGTTGTTGTGTTTTTGGTTTTTGGGTGTTTGTTTGGTTGGTTTTTGTACCATAGTTAATGCATTCAAAATTCTGTTTGGGATTTCTTTAAAAAGGAATTAAAGTTACTACTTCCCCAATAAATGATCCCAAATAGTGGGTTAGTTTTTCCACACCTCTGCCTTATGAGAAACACTGAGAATAAACACAACAAAAAGAAGTTTACCTATTGATCTGCAACTCCATTCTGCATTAAAACAGATTATAGAAGCAGAGATTTCAAATTCCATTACCCATGGCCCCTTGCCTCTGCCTCTGCTCAGACAGTCCAGGCTTCTTTTTCTTGCTAAGGACATCAACATCATCATCTTTTTGATACGACAGAAAAAAATCCCTGTGGCTTATATTAATCCCTTTTGGTAACAACCTTACTTTAAAATAATTTTTCTCCTCTACCTTGTTTCCCTGAAGCCTGCAAAGTACCAGGAAAATTCTTAAAATATTGAAAATCATGGTCTGAGGAGGACAAGGTTGCCACAGCAACTGTCCAGTGTTCCTGAGATTTATTCCTGCATCTCTCAAAACCGCCACAAACTGCTGAGGCACTTGCTGCAAACAAAGCAGGGCTGTAGGAAAAGAGAACAGAAAAGAGCACCGAGGAGCCAGTTTTGGTAAAGGTGAGGTGTGCCAGGCTCAGGGAAAACGTGGCAGGGATTTAGACTTGGTGTTAAATCCCCTCAGTGTCTGGAATGCCGTGCAGGCGTACGGAGCGTTCCAGCAGGCGACAGTATCTGACATGACAGTGGATAATGTCACTTGGCTTGTGTGGCAACTCCATGATCCACTCAGGAGGGTGACATTTATCCCATCCAGAAGGGAAATGCTTACAGAAATAGGAGGCCAAAGTTAGCTGCCTCCCTTTTGGTTTGCTAAATAACAGCTTTCTGTGACAGAAGATGCCTGACAAAGAGTGCTATTTATCAGCCAGAGGTGATAATCTTTTTCATGGGTTTGGGACTGGTCTCAGTACAAACTAGTGAGCAGAGAGCTATTTTGGGGGTCAGGATGTTTAGCACATCTATTCCTTGTTTAGCCCTGGTTTTCTCATCTAACAAGCAAAATTAATGCTGTTATATTATCAGTGCATATAATCTCTGGGTCATCTGTTTAGAAAGGCATTCAATCAGTACCATATGGTTCCATTGTACTGCAGTAAATACAAAGGAAAATACACCTGTGAGCTATCTGAGGGCTTTTTTTTGAAGGAACAGAACTTAGAAGAATTGCAGGCTATCAGATGTTTTGGTTCTGCATGCAGGACCTTCTTTTGGTGGCTGGTGCCTGTGTGTGAGAAGCAGTACGAAGGAGCCAGATGTGATTACCTGTGGAACTTTCCTTGGGAAGGGGCCAAAGTGAGCAAGCAGTTCATGTTTCCAATGGTGCAGTGTGCACATTTGCACCAGCTGAAACCGAGTGGTCTGTGGCCTGAAGCCATGCTGGCACTTCAAACACGTAATCTAGCACTTTTCAAAATGTTACAGCATTTAGAATTGGTTCTGCTCTGGGACTTCTGAATTTCCATTCTGAATGTCTGTGCACGTGGGGGAGATTTTACCTCCATATGATCTCATGTGTTCTATGCACACATTGTGCAAAGTTGCAAATATAAAACAGAGGGTAAGAATTGTATTAGTAGTTCTGTTGCAAAGCTGGTGTTATTTATTTGAAAATTTAGGGAGTTCAGCCCTCTTTTTTCCTCCTGTGGGAGACTGATGTGCTCAGACTTCTGGTGGCAGAAATATGTTCTTGTTAAAAGCAATCAGGATGAGATGAGACCCAGTTGCTCTGCTTGTGTAGGAAACTTAGGGTAGTTTTGGAGGTAGCTCCGATTCGTTTAAACACCTTCACAAGCCTCACACGCTTTTAGTGTTAATAAAAGCCAATCAGGTTACTGTTTGAAGGTATAAGATGCCCCTAAGGGATTTGCTCACTCAACTGCACTGAGGAATTAAATGCTCTGAGGTAGTGCAACAGCCTCATTCACTCCAGCATTGCAAGGCAAGGCAGCCATCGCTGGTAAATGGGCCCATGTTACTGTGACATTAGCATTTTAATGCAACTAAAGAGGAGGTAGATTGAGTGTAATTTAGTATCCAGTTGCACAGCCTCGTCCAGGTCCCCTCATCCTGCTCCACAGGGGCCGATTACAGTTACACAGCGCACTTTGGGATCTAATTGGATTTACATGAAGTAATGTCGTTGTGTCCCAGCAACGATTCTGCTGCACAAGTGCTATGGAATTCCAGAACAAATAGTTATTTATGTAGGAGCAATACTTACTGGATAACACATGAGGCTGACAACTTGTGCCAAGGTCCAGTTCTAAATCAAAAAGTGTTTCACCTTTTTTTCTGAAGCCACTGCAAGGGAATTAAAATATTCTGATCCGGCTTCCACAGAGATGTTTCTGCTCAGCCTTCACTGTGAAAGCACTGACCTGACACAGAGATCCAGAAGGACATGTCTTCTGTCTTCAGCTTCTCCTTTGTTTGAACATATGGGCTGGCATGTTTTTAAGTGCCTCTTGACCCTGCAAAGGTGGGGAGCACAGGGGACTGGCAGTAGCTAGAAGCCCTTGTGGAACACGACAGTTTTTAGGGGTTCATCTGGTGGCCCTTCCTGTTCTAGTCAACAGGCTGGATTTCTCACAAAGACAGGCCTTGCTTCTTCATCCTCAACTCTGCATTAATTTCTTGTTTCGCTTGATGCCTGTTGTCTGTTCCAACCCCTCTCTGTCCCATCCCTCTGCTCTGGAGCTCCAACTGCCTTTCTTGCAGCATGATGCCAGCAGAAGGCACATGTTTAACTGCTCTTCCTTCCGCAAAGCTCCCTTCAAGAACTGGAATAGCCTGCCCAGGGAGGTGGTGGAGTCACCATCCCTGGATGTGTTTAAAAAAAGACTGGATGTGGCACTGGGTGCCATGGTTTAGTTGAAGTGTTAGGGCTGGGTTGGACTCGATGATCTTACAGGTCTCTTCCAACCTTGAGATTCTGTGATTCTGTGAAAGCCGGCTCCTCAATGGGCTCAATGTGAACGTGAAGAGAAGCCAATGCTCAGCAAGGAGAGTTGCTGTGGTGGCTGTGGACAATGTGCCACAGCTGGCCAGCCCAAGGATGAGGCTCAGCCTCAGCTGTTGCTCCAGCTCCCACTGTGTTCCCCCAGAGACTGTAATTAAAGGCATCAGCTTGCTGGAGTCACCATTAGGCACGGTGTGTTTGCACTTGGTGCAATTCTCCCTAATGACAAAATCGTAGCTATTAACCATAGAGAATCTGTTTGGCAGGGACTTCCTCCCCTTTAAGTCAACAGAGTCAGGTGGAACATTGCTGATGTTTGGCACTAAATGCAGTCTTTCATCCCTTCTGACACAGTACCTGCTGGTACCTACTGAAGCATTTAAACTCTTCTTCTCTGGGGTGCTGTAATTTCTTTAAAATATTGTGACTTATGATGGATAAAAAAAATAACATTCCTCTCCCATGCAGACCTCTGAGGGCTTGTAGGAGTGTTATTATATGCACACACAGTAGGAGCAGGAATCCTATCATTCTGGTTATTTTCTTAATGATAGGTTTATATAGCACAGTGTCATCTCTGCTTTGAAGTTAGAACCATCTTCTCTTGGCAGCATCTATCCCAAGAAAGTGGGCACAGGACAGGACAACCAAAGAAATTGTTTCTCAATCACTCTTGAAAAACACAGGATGAAGTGTCCCTACACAGCACAGAAATAGGTACAAAGGTCAGCGTGGGCACTGGGCTCTGACTACCAAACAGGGGCTCTCTGCTGTGAGACACTGTCCCTTGTCCTGGATGTGCCCTCTCTTCAGACCTGCTGAACGTGCTGCAGCCATCTCCCAGGCAGTCACAGCACCCTCGGAGCTTTGGCACTGGTGGAAAAGCTGTACTGACTGGGAGCAGCCCTTGTGCCCAGCACTGTAAGGTAGGGCAGTTCAGCACTGCTCGGCTCGTGCCTTCAGCACTTCACAGCAGAGACAGGTGGATTGGCAAGAGATGCTTGTTCCCTCCAGATTTCAAAGGGGAAGCCATCCCTGTTCTTCATCTAGAGATGCAGGTTTACAGTGACAGAGGAAGGACATTAAATGTGAGAGATTAATGCAAAACAAAAGGACTATGAATATTCATTGTATGTTTTATATTGTAATAGTTTCAGCCACCTTGAAACTCCTTGTTCGCTTCCTGCCAACAACAAATGATAGACTTTTACTCACAGAAGTCTTAATGGCAGGCAATTTTCAAAGGCACATTTACAAATGTTTGTGGGAAACAGATGTTAAATGCACCAACTCCCAGAAATCCTGATGAAATGCTGGCACTGAGAAAGCAGGGAGAGACCCAGGTGACTTATCTGGTGTCTCACAGGGAAGCAGTGGCTCCAGCAAAGCTGTGAGTATGCCAAAACCATTTTTGAAGGATGAGTGAGTGAGTTACAGTGCTGAGCCCTATGTGAATATTGGACTCTTATGGCATGGGGTGCTCTTTGAAGAGTTAAAGACTGACCCCTCCCTACAGGCCCTGCAATATGGGGTTGGGACTGTGTCAGATACGTGGAAAAAGCAATCTAGGAGTGGGTCAAGAAAAGAAATCAATCTAGGAGTGGGTGCCCTGAGAAAGCAAGAGTCAAACATGTGTGCCTTGCACATTAGTCTGTAGTCTCACCTTACCTTTGCCTAGTCAAAGGATGTCATTAGCATTGTGTGGGCAGAAATTAAAACTTACTGAGAAAATTGTGACTGTTACCTTGAGGACAGTGACAGTCTGCACCTGAGTCCCTCTGCCTGCACCCATATATCTAATACTTCTGGGTGGACAGGGCTGTGGCCTTGCTGTCCCTCTCTGTTGTTGATTCCCAGGCAGTGACAATGAGGCAGAGGGAGAGGAAATAGTTTGCTCAACTTGGCGTGACAGCTGGCTGGAAAAACAAGGGATAGCACCCAACATTTACGCTGCTGCTCCTAATGGCTGGGCTTCCCAAAGATGCATTCCATCTTCTTTTCTGCCTTTTCCATTTTCCCAGTAAATGGGCTGTAAAGTCACAGCAGATTAAAGTTCGTCTAAACCTCCTATAAAATATTGAAGGTGCAGCTGGTATTAATCTAGTCCTCTTGTGGTATGAAGTGTGGGTGTAATGGGACTATATATTTACATGTGGTCTGTGGGCATTTAAAACACCCCAAAGATTGTTAAAGAGATTCTGAGGAATTGAATCCCTCACCGGGTATTAAAAGCTCTTCATTAGTGCTAATGTATACCAAATTAAGGTGGCAATTAGACTGAGCACGTTCATCAGGATGGTGTGTTTTAATAAATTGTGTATTTAACATGATTGCATTTTATTGGCTTCAGTAATTGCATATTTTTCTCTTACAGGACAATCTTGGATAGAAGGAGATACATGGGACACACAGACAATTAAACACTGGAGGAGACACTGTGCTTCAAGTCCCAAGATTAAGAAAGGTGAGTGCTGTTAATGGCTTGCTCTTTCTGTATGCCAGGTACTTTCTCTGTATCTCTGTTGGACCAGCTTAAGGGTAGCTATGGTGTGCTGGAGGTGGTAAGAAATACACAGCTCATCTGCCACTGTATCACCAGTAAGGTACTGCAGAAAGTCATCCTTCCTTATGAAACTGCTCCTAATCTCTGTTGCATCTAGAGGAGCAGACTGTGCAAAAATAATGCTCTGGGAGGATTTTCTGGAAGGCTCTTTCTGTTAGATATGTTCTCTTAGGAGATCCCACTACTTTGGTGTAAAGTTGAATACTGCTTGCAGATAGTGAACACAGAAATCCTCTTATGGGAGGTGTACTTGGGAAGGAGGGCAAGCATGTGCAGCCAAGTCTCCATGCCTGCAAGCCAAAGGGTGGCCTGCCACGTTGCTGGGGAAAGGACACCATGGAGCAGTGCCAAGTGGTGCTTCAGGGATGTTTCCAGTGGCCCCTTATCTGGGACAGCCTCCAGAAATCAATACATTTACTTGAAAGAGAATCTAGTCCATATTTTCTAATACCTTTAAAGGCTGCCTGGCACTGGTTCTGGAGAACTTCAAATACATCTTCTGCTTTTACTTGGTACATTGTGCATGGCTATGAAAATAGGTGTGAGTTGGCATCATTTCCTGCTCAAGCCACTGGCTGATATCCTGTAGGAAGTACTGCAGAACTGGTTCTTACATTTTAAAGGAAGCAACAGTTCAGCATCAGTTCAGTGGACAAGTTCTTCATGCATGTTGACAGCAAGGAGATATTTATGTTGAAAGAAGATGTACACGGATCATGTGATAGAAGAGCAGTGACTGAAAAAGTGATTTACATGAGGGCAAGAGAACCTGTAGACATCTCTCTCAATCTCAGTTATTCTGTGTTTTCTATCAGGAATTTGAGATGGGGAGACTGTGATGAGCAATCAGTCAATCTGTCTGAATTTCTATACTGAAACACGAATTGTCTGCAGTGGCCTGTTAGGGATGGGCAAGGAAAATTATTCATACACTTGTTTTCAGTAGAGGGTAGGAGTGATAAAATACAGAAGATGTGAGGATTGAGACTGGTGAAGATAAGGTGTTCCTGAGAGTTCTGATAGACTGGCACATCCATGAGATGCTCTTGTTCCATTTGCCACCAGGTAACTCAGATATGCCTTGGGCAGCTGTTTCGAAAAGTCTTTTTACCAAGGAGACTGGAAGAGGTGTCCAGGAAGACTGGGGAGTCTCAGTCCTTGGAGATATTCAAAACCTAACTAATGTGACCCTAAGCAGCATGCTCTAACTTAGAAGTTGGATCAGATTTGGAACTGGCCCGGGTTGGAGGCAGTGGGTGCTTGTATTCAGTGACACCCAGAGGTCTTGTCCAACCTAAGTTTTTAAAGTGATTCCTTCTTCAAAGCAAGGGTAAAGAAGCAATCTAAGTGAATCCATGGGTTTCAATCCAGTGTTAAAGGCATGTGGGGGTTGAGGGAAATGTCAGTGCCAGAAAAGAGAAAATTAGAGGCCTTTTGCAGGGGTGTGGTTGGGCAGCTGCCTTTAGAAACGTGAAGTTCAAGGCAGCTGCAAGGCATGCAAAGCAAATGACAAAAGGAAGGAAGTGGCTGGAGAACAAAAAAATGCATTGCCTTAAAAACTAGACTTTATTCCTAACTGATTAGAGCAGCTGGGCTGTGTTTCCTGGCTACACTGCTGGGGACTTTTAGCCTCCCCATCCCTTTGCAAGATAAAATTAATGGGGGATATAGGGGAGAGAGAAATGTAGAATAATGTGCCTAAGAAAAAGCTGAACATTTATAGCTACATTTCAGACAAAAACAAATGCATCTCATATGTCTCACAGGTCTGAGATGGGACAAGCCAGGGAGAGCATCTGTCAGCCGCTGTCGTCTGCAGTTCTGACTGTTAATGTTTGCTTAGCATTAAATGTCTCCTGCAGAGAAGAACTTAATCTCTCACAGATTTGGGGCCTGGAGGAGGGGAGTGAAGGTATTTTTAAAAGGTAGTTTAGGGCATAGACATTCAGTTTTTATCACACTTGTATCAGTGTGTAGTAGGAGTAACTCAGATAATTTGCTCTTTGTGTGTATGGCTTAAAAAGAAAAGCAGAAGGAAAGCCCATCTCTGTGAGTCAGGACTGTCCTTTAATGTCAGTTATTTTAGCCACAAAGCCTGTCATCAGGGACTCCAGGTACCTTCAGCCAATTAGCAAAGCTAATTGGAAGCTTGCCGTGAGTTCTTCTGATGTGGAAACTCTGATATGGTTTGTTCTTGGCTTTACCAGTCCAAACCTCACATTATTGCCCCTGAGCTCCATTTGCTCATCCTGAGGGGAAGAAGTTTGGAATCTGAAAGCCCCAGTGGGTGTGGTCTTGATCTGAAGCACAGCACAATGAGTAAGGTTGCACTTAGTTATTGCTTTGCTGTGAGAAGTGTAGTGGGTTCAGGAATCACAAATCTGAGCCCAGCACCACTGCTGGGGACAATTTCTTTCCCAAGCAAAGAAGGGAGCCCTTGTTTGTCAAAGCTGAGTGTGCATGTGTTTGTGCTACTTCCAGGTTTTTGTGACTGACCGGTTCTTCCAGACAGTGAAGTTTTCAGGATCTGATTGCTCAATGGATTTAAAATCTCCCTTCCCTATTTATGCCTGGAAAACATTTTAACATACTGAGTGGATGGGCAGACAGGAGAGATGCAAAGAATCACAGCCTATGTTTGTCTTTGAAAATAAAAGTAGACCTGTATTCAGCTCATGTAAATCAGAGCAGTCCCAAGGGAGCTTGTTCACCTTACAGAGGAAGCAGTCCCAGACATGGAAAGGAAAGTAAGGCAGGAATGTGATTTATCAACACTACAAAGCAGCAAGAGAGTGTTTGGCTTAGGAGCTGCTGCTTCTTAGACCACAGGCATTGTTTTTCATGTGGGTGACTGTAGTGGGGTGTGTGAATTATGTATAGTGTGACAGTAAGGCTAAACTGTTTGGGGTTTTTTTGTTTTGTTTTTTTTTACAAAGCCTACTGTAATATGGATCACACAGGTGGGTGCTTAAGGCAGCAGGACTTTGAAATTTCTGAGATAACTTTAAGACTTTGGCTAATTTACCATGATTTAGCCATCCTTTTTTTCATTGGAGCATGAGTTTTTAGTGTGGTGATGGGAACAACTAGGTGACACTACCTTGGGACTCTTGAAATCCCAGTACCCAACTGATTTGTCTGTATTTTCATATCCCTCTCTAGTGTCCAACTCATGTGTTAGTGGAGCTGAAGGCTCACCTTTCCCATGAAACTGAAGAATTCCCTACCCAGCTCCTTAGCCTTCTGGACTTCAAGATCCCTCTTCTCTGGCAGATTTGCAGACATGGCTTTAAAGAGTGTCAGGAAGCTGTGGGCATTTCCTGCAGGCCCACATCAGAGCTCTGTGCCCTACCCCATCTCCTGCAGTTACTGTCTTGTCCTTGAATTCCTCTGGGCAGAACAATTATGTATTGGGGGTCTAAGAAAATAAACTTTGCAAAGGAAAAACATTGCCCTCGTTCTCAGGTTTGGATGCAGGTTTGTGTTTCTCCAGAAGCAAGGTGGATCTTTTCAGGATTCCTCTAGCAAAGAGGGTTCCCTGGGCAGCACCCAGCCAGCAGAGGCACACTGCTGTCCTGCCCCAGGTACAGGCAGCTGCAGAGGGAAAGCAACTGATTGTCCACATCAGCTTCTGTGAAAAACCATTTGTGTGTCAGCCTCTTTTGTCACAAAGAAGGAATTGATTTGATTTGAAATCAAGTGAAAGCAATATACCAAACACACACTGTGTAACAAAAATCTGGCTCTTACCTCAGGCAGCGCCATGCTGGGAGCTCTGCCTGCCATGGGTTTTCTCAGCTCTCTGGCTAAAGCAGAGCAGCTCCTATGGTCACAGAGGAAAGCACCTCGTGAGGCTCTAGAGCACTCACAGCTTTTGTGGTTTAACAAAAACAATGGAGTGAAAGGAAGTTTTATTTCTGGCCTGGTGAGATTTCATTTTTTTCTTTTAAGTGAATTAAATGGACTTTGCTAACATAGCATATCATTAGATACACGTCTGTTAGGGAATGGCATTTGCAGTGGGGAAAAGGAATGAGATGCATTGAGAAGCATGTGGGCTTTGGGAAGGCTCCTCTGGAGAGCCAAGCAAACCTGTGCCTCTGTGTTTGCAAACGTGTGGCTCCATCTGTGCACAGTGCCATGACTGCATTGTTTCAGTGGAAGTTTTACTATTTCATGTATTTATTTGTCTGTCCCTCTAGGGTAATTGGTGACATACTGGCATATTTGGACACACAGGCACTTCATTAAACAGCAAGCAGGAACTTTCCTCCAGTGTAGCCTCACCTGGTCAGGATTTATTGCTGCTCTTCCAGCAGAAGCCCTGGCCAAGCAGTTGTCTAAATCAGACACTGAGTTTCAGAACTGGCTAAGATTCCTTAGTGTCTTTTCCTGGTCTCAAAAGCTTTCCAACATTGATCCATGGGTTCTTCTTGCAAAAGCCCTGTGCAGGGTGGGGCATGGAGCAGCAGGATTTCACTGGTGCAGGAACATCTCACACTGCATGGCAAGCAGGGGCTGTGCCCAGGCTGAGTAACCATGTGAGGATGTCCTCCTTGGGCCCTGCCATGCCCATGCACTGCTGTCATTCCAAGCCCAAATGCCTACAAGTTTCCCTGAAGCTGTTGTCCATGTTTGTGTGGCATTCATTCTGCAGAGGAAGATTGGTCTAAGATAGCTGTCCCAAATGCTCTCTGTGTGTCTTCTAACTGGGCACAGCTTGCTCTGGCTCCTGTTTCAATGTGACCTTTTCTCAGCGTGAAATAGACAGGTGCGTTCAGTGATTCTTAGACTTGACAAGCTTTAAGGAGCAGGAAAAGAAAATTTCTTCATGTGCAGAGGGATATTTTTTCCCCAGTATCTCACTCTGCAAGTAAAGCTAGACCTTTCCTCTCCTGCAACCTTCCCCTTCACTTCTGTGTTCACCTTCAGACCTTAAAGAACGCAAAGGGACGGAGCAGCAATCATTATCTCTCGCTAGCCTGTGCTATGTTCCCTGTTCAGGTAAGAAAAGAGCTCTTCTGTATAATGAACTCCACAGGGTCTTGGGGGAAGTACAAATAGATTGGAGATAGGATTGTGTCATTCCAATAAAAATGAGCATGCTAAGAAAGTGCTGTTGTTTTGCAGGAGGAATTGAACAAAGGACCCTGAAGACCATGGAGGGAGACTGTCTGAGCTGCATGAAATACCTGATGTTTCTTTTCAATTTCTTTATATTTGTAAGTATTTGGAATTCACTTTCTTTTCTGGATCCCCCTGTTTCCAGCAGCCTGCTGCTGCCCAGCAGGATAGGCTATAGTGTGGTAAAGTTGCCACAATACAGAATGTCCCCTCTGCTGTGCACTAGCAATCACTGAGCATTTTGCAGCATCCAAAGATGCCCAGACATTCAGCAAGGCAGCACAGTGGTCACTGTTGTCTGAGTTATTGCTGTCCTTGACAGGGCAAACCACAGAGAAAGCTGTAACTAATGGTGCACATGGTTCATCCTTGAATGGCAGAATAAATTGTTTTCTAATCCTGGCTGCCCTGCTGAGGTTTTCACTCAGAAGCAGTCATTTCTCTATCACATGTGGAGTCATTCGTAGCTGGTTTTGTTTTTGAAAGGAAGGGTGGGAGTGCCCAGCCACCCTGGCCTCTGTGGCAGGGATGGTTCATGTGAGCCCCTTCACTGGGCTCTCCCCTAAGGATGTGGGAGCAGATCAAGGCTGTCTTTCAGCACTACAGAGGGAGTAAGCAGTTGATAGAGTGATGTGTCAGAAAAGAAAAGTGATTTTGCTGCAAATAATTCATTTATTGAGCAAGAGATACTAAGAGCAGCATGTCAGAAGTCATTCTCTGCACAGCAGAGAATACATCCTTTGCAGAAACACAAATTCTCCAAACTAACATAAAAAGATAGCAATGAATCCAGTTTTTCTGCAGCAGTTGTTTTATGTTGACCTGTCTCCCTCTCTCTCCTGTCCTTGTGCTGTGACAGCTGGGAGGAGCATGCCTGCTGGGACTTGGAATCTGGGTCATTGTGGATCCCACAGGTTTTCGAGAGATAGTGGCTGCCAACCCCCTGCTCTTCACGGGAGCCTACATCATGCTGGCCATGGGAGCAATGCTCTTCCTGCTGGGCTTCCTCGGCTGCTGTGGTGCCATCCGTGAGAACAAATGCCTCCTGCTATTTGTAAGTGCCCTTGCAATTTCTGCTGGCCTCTTGGTGCTTCCTGTAGGGGTGACTGGGTAGATGATGCTGGGATAAGCACAGGAATGGGTATCTGTGGTTGTAGCTGTTATTCCTTCAGATGATAAGTAGGCTTAGGATACTTTTACACACTGCTAGAAATACAGACAATTTGCTTTTTCACCTGTATAGATTTGAGCCCAGTCTGGGAGTGTATTTTGACCTTTTTAAACTTCAATTCTAATGGACCTCATTTGGTTGTTTGGTCTTTTTCTACATTTATAAAGTGACCAAAAATGGTCCTTTCTTGCCTACTCAAAACCCACTGTTCCACTTGTAGATTCATTCCCTGGGGGTTCACAACAAAGGAGGGAACACTGGAGCACAGCCCCTGTGCAAGCCAGCAGAAATGGCCAGCCCAGAGCTGCATCATAGCAGTCATTGCTGTCACTGCTGCTCTCAACAGCTGGTCACTCCCAGACACAGCCTACTCTGCTCCTAAAATGAGCCACATTTGTTACCTTTGGACAGATTTTCCCCTGAATGACAGGATTAAATTTCAGCCCATGGTGGTCATCAATAATTACAAAGAGGTAAAATAAGTCACTTTTGCCCTTGCCCCTCACTCATCCCAAGTTCTGATACTGAAGGATTTCTAGCCATTATCTCCTACTGGAAGGCATTGCCAGTTACGTCTTGAAAGACAAAGACCATTAGTTTTCTTGGGTTTCTTCTTTTGGTAGTTTTTTTTTTGTTTGTTTTTTTGTTTTTTTGTAAAATGTGATCTTTTGTTTCTCCCAATAGGTCTGGTGGCACTTCGGGCTTGTTGTGGGTTTTAGTTTGGTTTTTCTTCTTTTTTTTAAATCTCGCTCTTACTGTATTTTGTTAGGATTGTGTCTTGCACAGCTGCTTCATGGTTCAAAAAAGGCTTGTCTCTGACTTTAAACAGGGCAGGAAAGTCCTCTTTCTTGAATGCAAGCCCATCTTTTCTTAGAGATGAGTGTGGCTTCACTGAGATAAATTCTCTCTGGCCCTTGGCTCCCATATGCCTTGAGTTCACAGCCTGCAAATGAGAGCCCTTTTGGGGAAGCCACTCTGGGTTTGACTTCTAGTGATTCATCTCAGAAGTAAATCAGAAAAACAAACGTATCACCTATTAAGTCTGTGGAGATCTGCCCAGAGGAACCTAATAAAATGGAAAGGATGAGGCCCAATGAGCCTGAAGTTACTTCAAAGCCTGTCCTTGTCAGATTAAGAAACGAAAATTGAAGTTTGATGAGAAATGTTGTTGTAAGTGAAGGGGAGAGTAATATTTTCAGTCTGCTGTGTGCAGACTGGTGACCTGGCTGGAAAAAGGGAGCTCTGGGCCATGTTCTCTCCTGATTTAACATCATTTACAGGTTTGAATGTTCCTCCATCTGTTTTAGTTATACTCCAGCACATTCAATTTTGTGGTTATTACTTTTCTTACTCCTAGAGATAGTTCTGAGCCCTGCTGCTTTATTTATTTACCTTTATTATTATTTTATTTTGAGTGACATGGGAGAAAAATGAGAGCTGGAAGTAATGCCCTAGACTAGGAGAAACTCTAAAAGTAATTACCAGATAAGGAATTATTGTTCCATTTTGATCAGTCAGATCTTTGAGGGCTTTTTGTATCAACACCAACTCAGCTAAAACAGCCAGCCATCTCATATTCAGCAGTGTGAAGCACTTGGATGAGGTCCTGTGCTGATAGAAAGGGAGAAGAAATATGTTTCTAACTTCTTTTTTGGGGCCACACCAGCTGATGTTAAAATCAGTTGATCTTAAAACATCTGTGAAACCCAAAGTCTGATAGGAGTAAGTTTTAGACATTGAATAGGCAAAAGATTAATGACTGTATGCCAGAGGGACTGGAAACACTTGCAAAACTGAGAGTGTAAGTCTTTGTGGGGGTGGTACCTAGGGAGAACTTGCTAGATCAAATCAAGTCCACTTACAAAGTTGTTAAAGAATTGATGAGCCAGAGAGCTGCTTGAGTGAGATTTCAGTGATGCATAATGTATGTCTGAAGCTTTTAGTCCAAATGTAAACAGAAGATGGAAGGGACAAGACAGATGCATGTTCTCTTGGTTCTGGTTTCAGTGTTTGCAAGGACTTTTATTTTTCATTAAGCTGCTTGTCTTTTGGTAAAAAATAACCTCATCACTATGGAACCTAACATGTTGCATTAAGCACAAGGCTGTGAAGCATTTCTAGATTTCTTGGAATTTGGACCTGGCTCACAAAAAAAAAAAAGAAAGGAACTAACAGTGGCTTGCAAATCAGACACTGAATAACTTGTCATGAAGGTCCTCTGACTGCAAAAAAAACACTGTAAAAATCAGAATCCAAAGTACTATTGAATGTGCAACATTGTACCAAGGGACTGAATTCAGCTTTGTTAAAAGAAGAGCCCATGTTACCTTCATTTGGCTTAGTTTCAAATGCAGACATCCTGTTTTGCACTCCTGTAAAATGGATGTAGTAGCCCCTCAAAGTTCTCAGCATGAAAATGCAGGTCCTTTGAGTTAAAGACGGCTGACACTCTTTTTGGAACAGCAGTTCTGAAACTGGAACATTGGATGAGTGATGAAAAATAAACATGAAGCATTAATTTGTGGAAACTTCTGATAGACCACTTCTGTGAAAACTCCTGTAACCATCACCTGGAGCTCAGGCAAGATTTTTGACAAGTATGAGAGATCCCATTTCTTAGGATGTGCACCTTGGATGTGAGGAGTATCCCTGTTCAAATGTCAAGTATCAAGCTTGAATTTGAATGTGAGGTTACTGTGTACCATGCACTAACCATGTGACTCCTTTGTACTCTCAATATCAGTAATCAATTTAATTTTTGGAAGGAAAACACGTTAAGCAGATTTTGGCTCTCCTGCAAATGCAGAATGGGAACAAGTTCTGAAACACTGATGATCCATCTTTTTCTCATCAACCCTAATGGCTGCTTGTGGGCTTTTTCCTACTGTAACTTACAAATCTGTAATGCAGAGTGCACAATATAAGTGTAAATCAGTTTGGGAATGATAATGAAGCTTCTCACAGATAATCTGGGAATGACTGCTTCCACTTCTGCACAGACCTGTGCTGGAGCTTGGGTGAACATGTGCCTCCCAGTAATCAGTAAATGAAATGCAATTAGCAGGGTGATGGGATTAATCACTTGATCACCACCTTAGACCTTAGTGACTATGCTGAGATCCCTTGATGGATGATGATGGGAATTTGCAAAGCGTTGTTCATTCTCATCACTTGTTCTTTGCCCTCCTGTGGTGAAATTAAAACAGTCTCTGAGCAGGAAAAAAAGAAGCCACACAGAAAACTCCAGCAGTAAGAATAAATTAGAGAGTTAAGTAATTCAGCAAAATCAAGCAACAGCATGCTGTTAAAAACCAAAATCCCTGCTCATCTGACTTTTCTTGTTTTGTCATTTCAGCCCTTTCTTTTCTTTTGTTTCCACTGCAGAAGCAGGAAGACAAATGTGATAGGGTGGTGCATGTGCTTTTCCAGTGGGGAAAAATCACTTAAAGCTCTGATAATTGACAACAAAACAACATTTTGCCCATTCCAAGCAGATAGTTTGAATTCTCTCTCCATTATTGAAGTACACAATGCACAGCCTTTCAGACACTGTTTATGAATCATTGCTTGGGGATCACAATAGTATTTCTGACCTGTTTTCTGTTTCAGAAAGACCTTCTATAAACTTCTCACACACACCAAAAAAAAAAAAAAATCCAGACTTCTCTTGTGTTTATTTTTACTTGTTGCTTCATCTACCTTCATTGGTAACATGTACCAAGTTTATTACCCTCCACATGATGTGGTCTTACAGGGTTCTCCATTCACTTTTGCCTTTCTCACACAGTGCCAAAACCTGAGTTAATGTCTTAACATTTACTCAGTTCTGTAAAACAATCTCAAAGTCTGTGGGCTGTTTGAATTTTAGACAGGCTGATTCAAATGGTAATTTCTCTTCATGGCAATAAGAAAGTAAAATAATACCCACCTAGTTCAGACTTATGGTTACTCAAGTCCATGATGTTGTCTACAAGAATGGAAATAAATGCCATTTTGGGAGAGAGTGCGAATCCAGCCACTTTCTGCTCTGTTCCTATAGCCATTCCTCAGTACCAACATTCATTGTTTTAAGGATGTTAAAGGGCACATCCCTGTCTGTTCTTTTTACTGTTTCATAATGACTGAAGCAGCATCAAATTAGCATGAGGCATCAGTGTCACTGAGAACTGGTCACAAGAACAGGCAGAATCTGAAGTGGAAGCCTGCAGGAGTCCCATCAGTCATCCTGGGCTGGAAACACTCCCGTGTACCTGAGTGCTCTGGGTAGACAAGGTCCCAGGAACAGCACCCTCACAGCAGGATGTCAGTCTCTGGGGATGAGACCTCTGAAGTGCATCTGGTTTACTTCTGTGGGGTGGGAGGTGAAGGCACAGTGGATCACTCAGGCTTGGTATCCTCACCGAAACAAGGTGCTTTTAGTAAGACTGAAAACCAAAATTTTAGATTGAAGCAGCAGAAGGTTGCAAAGGCAACGGGGTGAAATATAGTTCCAGCTTAGATTGAACAGCCATGTGCCTCTCTGTTTTGCTTTCCATTCCTTTTCCTAAAACTATGATGACATAAGTGTAAGGAGTTTTACTTCAACCTGGAGGCCTGTTTCCCTTTTACTATCACTTAATGTGCAGGCTGTGCTTTCTGTCAAGTGTGTCCTTATCTCAAGGATGTGAATATGCACACTTTGGATACCATACAAGACAGGGATGATACTTGCATAACCAAATTATATTATTATGGTGTGTTATCAACTTTCTGTAGAGGTTCTGTGTGGTTAGTACTTAACTCAGTGCAACCCCATTGTTTGGAGGGGATATTAACCAAGGCTAATTTTGTCCTGAAATGAAAACCCTCCATTTTAGGTCATAGGTAGAAATATTTGAGGGTATATCCCACTTTCTCCTTCCACACAAGATAAGCTGTGATTATATTACAGTAAAATTGTGTTGTTTGTATTGAAATCAAGGGTGTGTGTGCATTTACATGATATCTATACTTGTGTCTGGACAGTTAAACCTGTGTAAGCATGTCCACAATTATATAACTTTTCCATCAAAGTAGGCTTTACTGTTTTGACCTGGTGCAGGTTTATCAGGGAATGCTACAGGTTCTGTAACCTTTGACATTTTTACTCATTAGAACCAGGCAAAAATGTCACAAGCTCCCATGTCCTGTGATGAGGTCAGAGAGGGAATGTGTGTGCTTCAAGTGACTGTCTCATACAGTTTTTTAATTGTCAGGGGGATAAAAACAAGTTTCCTTAGTTATTTTTCCCATCTCTTTGGTGATTAGCAAAACCCTGTATTCCTACTACCTATTGCACACACTTAATGCTATGTTTGTGGTTTTTCTTTTCTCTCTCCCAGTTCTTCATGTTTATTTTGTTAATCTTCCTGGCGGAGCTTTCAGCTGCAATCCTGGCTTTTATATTCAGAGAAAATGTAAGTATCTGATGGTGGGCAATCTCTGGACCCCAGTGGGGTTATACACAGCTGGAGCAGGGTGTTAGAAGGTGGCTGATTTGTCTGTACAGTGACTGTTTCAAATATCAGCAAACCTCGTTGGTTACTCTCCTGTCTGCAGAACTGCCAGCATGTCAGGGAATGCTAACTAACCTGGCTAGTGGAGGATGGAGAGTTTATGGGGACACACTTATTCCTAAAGCTTTTAGAGTATTTTAAAATCTTCCTGAGTCTCTTGCAGCCAAACCAGCTGCACATTCCATGAGAGAGAAGTTTTATAATAAAGTCGCACTATGATTAACAGCAGCTATTTTCCTTTTTCAATATAACGTTTAATATTAATAGTTGAAAACTGTTTTCCAGACAGAGCCAGTGCTTGCTCTGCAGTGCAAAAAATCTCTTATGAATCTTCTAATCATATTCATTCTTGATCTTCCATGTTCTCATACCAATGCTGCTTGTAAGCTATCCCCTCTGACCTGCCCTAAGCAAATCTCACCCCACTTATTGCCCTGCTTAGTTTTGTCCTTCTCTCCAAAGCTGCATATGATGTAGCCTTTCTCTGTTCTTCTGCAATGAATATTATTATATGGCCATCATCCCTCCCCTGTGCTAGTGGTAAACAGTAGTAACCACAGTCTCATTTCTTTCTCTAAACAGCAAAGGTCTGTGGATTTTTTTCATGTTCACACATGTGCAAAGGAGAGCCTGACTGAAGTAGCTCCATCCTCCTCTGAGTGATGGCTGTGAAAAAACATTGGCTGGTACAGGAGGTGACTAGTGACTGTTAGTATTTATTTTGCTTATTTTGCCTCTGCCAGTAGCAAGAGAACATACAGCACATTTGCTGTACTGAATGTGAGAGAAATGTGGCATGAGCAAAGAAGGGCCACGTATAATAATGATTTTCTTAAACCAGTATATACTTTTGATTTTATTAATTTTAAAAAGTTTTTGATAGAGAAGAATCAAAACTTAGGAAGCTCACAGCAAGAGAGTGTGGTATTTGTATAGCAGGATGGGCTTGGGGGGAGGTAGTGAGAGGAGCTTCTTCTATTTATGAGCTGGTGGTCTTTTGCCTTTGCCTCAGATCTGAAGGCAGTGGGGAAGGGATGGCACTCTGCACACAGAATGGGTGCCCCATTCTAGTTCAGGGTTTGAGACCATGGCCTTGTGGAAACATCTATAAACATATTGCAGTATGGGGGGTCTGGTGTCTTCTGATCATTACAGCTTTGCTGTTAGGAGTTTTTAGAGAATTCCTTTGGCTCAGCACAAGGAGCAGACTGCACATGTAGAAACTGGCCTGCAGACCCAGGTTTGTGCTTTGTCACAGAGACAGAACAGGGTCCCTGGGGAGCAGGGGCTGGGTGAGCAGCTGTCAGCTGATGGCTCCTACCTCCCCCCTTCTCTGTAGGAAACGGGTAAAAGGTACAAGAAACTGCCCAGGCTTGCTGCAAGTCCTGGGTGCAAGGTGACTGCACTTCTGATGTGTCCTCCTTGCTTACAGCTTGCTTCTGGGCAAAGCATCAGTTCCTTCCACTCCCGTGGGAGCCACGGGACACGTCAGGTCATGTTATCTCACAAGATAAGGTCACAGTGGTTATTCCAGACTTCTGTGGCATCTGGCAGTGTTTTCTGAGATAAGACTTGAAGGGGAACAAACTTCTATCTTTCTTGAGCTTGTCTCCTTGTTTGTAGCACCAGCTTCCCACTCTGTCACAATGATTGACAGGAAGGGCTTAAATGGGAAGGAATGAAGAACGTCAGATCCCAGCATAGTTCAAGATTGCTCTATGCAGAAGTCAAACTTGATCTGCGAGTTCTTGTGGTCTGTTCTCTCCTCAGGTTTCTTCTGGAAAAAATAGCCCTTGTTTCGGTGTTGCTGTAAATTGTGGTGGTAGCTCGTCTGACTTGGAAGCTACTTGTGGCCAATTTTGCTGTCATCTTTGGGTTAGGGTGAGCTACATGGATGGTTAGAGGTGGTCTTTCACTGATCCCATGGTGGGAAGAATTCTTCACAGTAGCAATTTAAGGTGAAGATCAGATGTGCTTTTCCTTACTGCGAAATAAATTACTTTCAGGGCACGTGGTGGCAAATGCACACTTAGCCAATTTAAATTTCTTTGAAGCTTACCAAGCAGGATTCTGTGATGGTCACTGCACCAGTCCTTATGGCTGTGGCCTCTCTGGGTGTGTAAAATTAGACAAAAAATACACTTTAGTTTGCTTTACAGATAATGCTCAGTGCAGCTTTCTCTTGTATTGTTTTACATTCAAACCAGCTCCCAAACACTCAGTGGGGTTAAATTATTAACAGCTAAGGGAGTGAGAGAAATCAAGAGACGAAAATAAGGGAGAAGAAGAGATGTTTTCTGCAGAGATTTGACATGAGAGGAAGAGTCAGTGAAGCAGAGCAAGGTGGTGGTGTAGGTGAAGGTGGTGTTCACAAAGGTGAGCTACTGTGGTCTGCAAGTCCCGCTGCACTTCCAAAGAGCTATTTAAAAGCAGTCTCTGAAGAGGAAGGCTGCTGTTAATTAGCTGTGGGATTACCAGTTTCTCTTCCTTAGAAAAGGAGGTTTTGAGGATGGAGAACCCTTTATCATCTAGAAGATTCCCCATAAAGTAATGACTTTCAGGAACACTGGAGAGAGACTGTGGAAGAGCAGTAGGAATTGCTCTTCATATGCCCTTGAGAGGTCTGGATGGGAAAAACCCTGGAGGGGTATTTGGTTCTTAGTGAACTATCTTAGCAAGCAAGAAAGCAGGATGGTCAGGAACAGAATATTCCAGTGGCAGAGCTTTGGATAGAGTCCAGATGTTTGGATTTTTAGCCCCAGTTCTAACACTTAGTAAGCAACCTTGGGTGCTAGTGCCTCTATTTCCTCAGACATCAGGCAAAAGCTAAAGAACATGAACCTTCCTCAGCTGAGCGGACACAGGTGTCTCAGGTGGAAGGCACGGCAGGAGTGGGAAGCGCAGCACTGGTGACTGCACCTCCATGCCCTGTACTGTGCCAGACACATCAGAATGCTCCAGGCCACTGTAGATGGGTAGGAGTGTGTCCTGTTTCCCAAGCAGGCACCGAGAAGGCAGCTTCTTGTGCAGCATTCAATATCCTTGAGCACAGCGCAGCATGAGAAGGCTGTGACCTTCCTGGGCAGTGCCAGCATGCCTGTGTTGTGCAGAAATGCCCTCCTTTTCCTAAACCCCTTTTCTCTGGCTGCACTAATCCCAGCAAAGCTATTTTTTGAAGCAGTGTGACAAAACAGTCTCACTTCATTCACTGCCATGTAAATGTATGCATGCATGTGCTGCATTGGAGGTGCCCCGCCCAAAACACAGCTGAACAGCTCCTCATTGTTCATGGCTGTGGCTGCCACAACTCTGTTGTCAAAGCCTGTGTGAAGCTCTAGTTTTATCAGTAGGTCCTTTGCTCCCTTCCGAATGGCTCTTGCCATAAAAATCCAATGTGCACTCATCAGGGCCGGTACTTGTTTCAGCTAGAGGAGGGCCATGGGCATGGCAATAGGACTGTCTTATTTCATCTTCCTTTGTCAGCAGTTTCTTAAAAGAAGACCTTTTTTTTTTTTCTTGGCCCCATTCTTCTGAACTTGAGATGCTCAGGATAAGCAGTTTAAGACCAACAAAATGGAATCAGTTATTTTCCTGGCAAATGTACTCTTCCAGCACTAGGTTTTGTTTTAGGCCAAGTGTTGTAAAAATCACACACAAACTCTGAACAATTTCCTCTGGGATTGCTGCTGTCAAAATAAAGGTTTCACTTTATATTTAAATTACTCTTTTGTTTTAGACCCCAACAAAGGCAGCCAGCTGGGCTTATTACCAGCAGTAATATCAAAGTGTGTGCTTCAGGAACAGACGAGCACCAAAAAAATATGCTGCTGTCTGCAGGGTTGGATGCTGCCTGGATAAAGTATGCAGAGAAAGGGAAGGAAAGGAGAACACTGAGGACATATTTCAGCATCTTCTAACCTCACCTTCCCTCAGTGCAACTAATTCCCAAAGGAAAAATGCCATGTCCTCTGGTATTTTAATATTCAAAAGCAAAAAAAAAAAAAAAAAAGAGGTAATATCTGTCCCAAAAAAGTAATTTAGGAATTAAATGGGATAACTAATTAAAGGTAGTGAGATTGAGCTAATTGCATGATTCAAGTATTTGTGACAAAGTTTTACCCAGTACTGATGTAGTAATTACATTTGGCCTTTGTTTGTATTTGTAAAAGAGAAGCCAATATTAGGCAGTATCCAGGGTCTTTTAAAAAGTCACTACAGCCTTTTTGGTTTTTGTCCTTAAATTTTGTGATACAAATGAAACAAACAGTTTTGTGCTTGTGCTTTTGTGCCCACCCATAGAGCTCATACATATGTATGTGTATGTGAGATATTTCACGTTGCATATCAAGAACCTGAAACCAGCTTGTAGCAGTCTCTGTTCCTGCGTCAGCAGTGCTGTATGAATAACAGGGGGGAATAAAAAGGGTATTTTTCAGGCAGCTTAATTCCTGATCCTACAAATATGCAACATCACAGCAGCACTGTAGCCAGCCAAGTCCAGCCCCTTTCACTGTGGCTTTTGCAGTGGCAGGAGATTTTGCCTGTGTGGCTCACAAATCACGAGATTTTGGAGAAGGGACTACACAAGTCCACATCAATTGGGAACATGAAAGAGCATTTCTTGAAGTTTTTGTCCTGAAGTGACAGAAAGGCAGCAAGATTGAACTGGGATGTTCAGTTTAACATGATTATTAGGATTGTATGCTTACTATTCCCCCAGAGAGTCATCCTAAGTAAATGTAATTTCAAGGTGTCTAACTTCTCGAGAAGACTCTGAAACAAATTGTGTGTGCATTTATTCTGTTTTACTGTAAATATAAACAGGGGTAAAAAAAATTCCAATAATTTATATTGTTGACTTTTGGAAAAATGTTTACATTATCTAAATACAAATATAAAGAGGATTTTTTTTCTTCATGTACGCAGGTTAGTTTAGATAATCAAAAGCATTGTCAAGCAAATGGTGTTTTTTTGTGATTCATAAGATGACTTGACTAGTTCCTATTAATTAAACTTTTTTACTTCTTTTTAATTTACAGAAAGTTCATGTTAAGGCTTCATTCTGCTTTCTCACACATTGAAGTAAATTCAGAGCAGTTCCCCTGTTGTTAGTAGGAAGTTAACTGGTTTGACTGAAAAGTGGAGGGGGAAATCATGCTTTGCTTGCAGACCTCATGAAGTACAGCAAGTGAAAATACAGTTTGGGTGTGGATTTGACAATCTTTCTAAAATCTGGTTTAGGCCTGTTTCAGTTCATTAAATACTTTCAAGTAGTGCTGAAAATTAAAAACAAACAAACAAAAACCCAACAAAAACTAAAACCAACCAACATTTAAGTGTAAACATTATTTTAGGAGTACAGATGTAGTTTAGTCCTTGATTTTAATAAGTGACAATTGTATTCAACAGGTACCCTTCACCCTCTACTTTGATATGGCTCAGCCAATGGCTTTTCACATATTTCTCCTCTGAGGTTTGCAAAAAAAAAAAAAAGAATAAACCCCAAAAACCAGAGAACCCCCATCAGTCACAGAAGGGAGCTTTGGGAAATATTTGGGAAAGGTGTTGGCAATAGCCTTTGCATTTCCACCTGTCTGTGTGTTTCAGCTGACCAGAGAGTTTTTCACCAAGGAGCTGAAGAAGCATTATCAGAGGAACAACGACACAGACGTCTTCTCTTCCACCTGGAACTCTGTCATGATCACAGTAAGTCAGACCATGCCAGTCCCATTCTGCCTGTGGCCACGGCCACCAACACGTTGCTCAGCCCCCACCCTCAGCTCTCCCAGGGTCAGCCTGCTTCAGCCATCCTGTTGTGCCCAGCCTAGCATCAGGGCTTGTGGTTGAAGGGAGGTGAGACTTTGGCTGGCAGTCAGTCTTTCTCAAATGGAGCTGCACCAGTCCTGAGAGAGACACTCCTCGTGACTGCATCAGGGTCATCTGATTTGCCAAAGCCTGAGGCATTGGAGTACCCTCAGTTTTCAAATATTGGGCACAGAGAGCAGTGGAGGTGGCTGCAACTGGATATCACTGCATTTGCTCTGGGCCTTTCACCTTGCAGACTGCTTCAGAATTATTCCCAGCCAACAGCAGCCAAAAGCTGGCATTAACTAGTGTTTTGTTGTTAACAGCAGCTTAGGCAGGAGTGTGCCTAATGATGTATTTTCACTATAGAAATATTAGCCATCAAAATTGACTTTGTTATTGCACCCCTAATTGGGCAGGTTACAGGTCAACAGTCATTGGAACTGCAGTTGTTATTACCTACCACAAGGAATACAATCTGTGTGTGTGTGTGTGTGTGTACACATGTGTTAGTACACACACAGCTCTGTACACCCCACGGTGTATCCCTTCAGGAGTGAAAAGCAGGGTGTCATCTTCTGCAGATGAAAAGTCAATTTTAATCTTAAAAGGAAAGGATGATTGCTGCCCTTTATGCTGATTCAGGACTTTAATAAAGACATTTCCTTTCACTGACTGAAAGGAGACGGAGTCAGAGTATGACTTGAATCCTTAAAAAGCATCTGACTGGAATCCTAAAGAGGGACCTTACTCAAATCACCTAGCAGTGCCTTTGAGCAGCAACAATCCTGGCCATTAGCTATGAGGAGAAAAGGTGGTTGGGAGCCTGGATTGTACTGCTGGGGGATCTCAAGCAAGTAATTCTGGATATAGCCCTGTGTAGTTTGCAGCAATATTCCCAGTAGTATCTTAGACTCTACAGTGTGACATAGAAACATTGGGATTTCATAAAGACTGCAATGAAACAGAAGCTCTAAGGTACAAGCACAACCCACTTACTGGGAAACAATGGTTGTTTTGTCTCTGCTTTGACTAAAGCTTCAATCCCTACGAGAACAGGTCTTAGATTTCTCAGGGACAAGGTGTCAATTCTGTCTTTCTTCTCTGTGCCTCTCCCCAGTTTGCCTGCTGTGGAGTGAATGGACCAGAAGATTTTGAAGATATTCATCATCTTCCATACTCCTCTTTGGAAAAGGCGACACCGGAGGCTTGCTGCCAGCGAGAGCTCCAGAGCAGGGAAGGGATGTTTGTCAACAAGGAAGCTTGTCTAGCAGGCATTGAGAGGTTTCAGAACCGGCAGGTAAGGGAGGCTGAATGCTAGGAAGAGGAGCTTCACAGTGGCAGAGAGATGGCTGCAGTGGTCATGGGTAGCTAGTGGATCTGGCAGGTCCTGACTGCACCTCACATCCTAACTACACTCCTGCTGACAGCTTTTGAAGTGATGGCATATGGCTGATTTTGAAAATCTCCTTTCATTGCATACACTGCTAAGTTCAAGTTGTGCTGTATCATCAGAAATACGAAGATTTTCCTAAAGGATTGAGAGGTAAGGTGGAAATTTAGATCAAGTTCTGTTGTGTTTATGAAGATTAGAACTACCTCTGAGAAGTTAATTAGCAAGCCAGCATAAGTCAGGTAGGATGGGATGGAGTTGACTCTTACTGGCTGCAGGAGTAGTTCCAATTTAGTTCACAAAGGCTCCTAATAAATATATACAATCAAAATATCAAGGGTTAAACAGCCACAGAAAACCATGTCTGTTTTCTAAGGAAGAGAAGTACTGGAAAGCTGCATTTCTCTGCTTCTTTACCCTATACTGTAGAAAAAGGACATTTCTTATCGCTGTCTTCCAGTACCTACAGGGAGCCTACAAGAAAGCTGGAGAGGGACTTTTTACAAAGGCAGGTAATGATAGGACAAGGAGGAATGACCTTAAACTGAAAGAGTGTAGTTTTAGTCTAGATATTACAGAAGAAATTATTGACTGTGAGGATGGTGAGATGCTGAAAAAGGTTGTCCAGAGATGTTGTGGATGCCTCATCACCAGAAATGTTCACAGTCAGGTTGGATAGGGCTTTGAGCATCCTGGTCTAGTGGCACATGTTTGACTGTAGCAGAGGGGTTGGAACTAGGTGATCTTTGAAGTCCTGCCCAACCCAAACCATTCTATAGTTCTAATCTGTGATTCTTTTGCCAGGCCTCTCACCTTGGCAATTTTTTGCAATACTGGACTATGACAAGACAGTTCCTCCCATTGATGCTGGGTCAAGTTTCCTTCCAATGTCACCAAGACATGATGCTTAAGAAACTTTCCAGCAAAGTTCCTGATTGTGTTCACCTCAGCATTAGTTAAACCAAATGAGCTCTGTGCTGACCATATGTACAAGCCTCCTTCTCCCTCCAAACTAGGCAATGGCCCTCTTTTCACCTCTAAAGAGCAGATTGAGAAAGAGAGGAAAGGATTTTGGAAGCAGCATGTGAACTGTTCCCTGACTGGCAGCTGGAAATGGCTGGCAAAGGCACTCTGGGTGACAGATCATAGCAGACAGCACCATGCTGCTTCTGCCAGGTCTGATTGCTGGGAATAGATGGGGAGGAGAGAGATGACAGACAGCAGGGAGGGAAAGAGAAACGCTTTGTGAGAAAGAGGGTTAAAGTATCCCTGAGTGGTAATGCTGTAGCTTACCACTGCCATTGAAAGGGAAGGTTTCCTGCAAGCCCATGTCACCAGAGTGTTGGTGGAAGAAGCTGTGTGCACAGCAAGTGTCCTCAAGCACAGAGTGGTGCACTTCTGTAAAATAGGAGAGACAATCCCAAGCAACTGAGAACTGAATTGAGGCATTGCTGGAGCAAAGTCAAGCTCTTGGGCCACCATGCTGGTAGGACAGTGCTGACCACTTGTGCTCACTCCTGCCTGTAGCCAGCTGAGCAGAGCATGCTGAAGGCTGCATTAAGGTTGGAGGTCTGGCAAGCACACAAATACTTGTTGGTGGGCTGGATGCTTTTCTCTGAAGATTTGGCTGAAACATGCCTGGAAGAGAGCTGATGCTGAGCAGTCTCATGTTGACAAGAGCATGGTTTTAACAGCTCAGTTACTGCCCCAGCAGTCTGGGTCCCCTGGGGTGGCCTCATGAGTGGATCTTCTCCATGCCCTCCCTCATTCTCCACCGGTTGTGCCTCACTCACAGTGAGCAGGGTCTGGCATGGGCACAGGTACATAACTATTGTGCTGTCTTTGCAGTTCCAACACTTTCGTTATGGGTGGAAGGAAAAAAAAAACAGGTGACCAAAACATCCTAGCAGTGTAGATAGGATTAAAATGTATGTGTGAAGTATATTCTCAGTGGAGAGGAAGCTGCTTTTCATATTGGACAAACTCCAATCTACTTTTCTCTTTATGTGTCACCTGTTTGCAGAAATTTCCCAGTGGGTTGAAATTTTAGGCTGGGAAAACTGAGGTCAGGATAAGCTGGTGATTTCTAGAAATATCCTGAAACCTTTGCAGGAAGATCTACCTGCTGTTAATTGTACAGCAACAATAAATTTAATTAAGGATGATGGTGGTTATGCTTCATAAGTGGAAAAATTGCCATAGTGCATGGCCCTGAGTTCCTAATGAAATTTTTCTTCTATAGCAAGATCAGCAGGTGTTCAGCCAGCCTCTTTTGGGGGAAAGCACAGAGAAAAGGTCCTGGGCTGGTAAAGAGCTGCTGGCTGTGAAAGATGAATCAAGAATTTCCTGCCTTGGCTTTAAATAAGTCATCCTTATCTCTAGCCAGTCTGAGATGTCTGTCACCTGCAGTGAGTGTCCTTCCCTCTGTGCTTAGTCTCTGCCCTTTGCACATGGAGTTCCTCTCTGTGCTGCTCCTCTCTGCCCTGCAGGAGCTCACAGCTCCTCATGGTCAGTGAGGGGTGTGACCCACTCCCAGCACTACAGAAATACCTTCCCCTCCCCAGCACTGTCCCGTGGGCCTCTGCCTCCTGTGCCATGGGGCCGGGTGAGGTGGTGAGAGCGAGCAGTGCTTGTGGTGCCTGGGTCTGAGAGCACCTCGTGTCCTAGCCAGGGCTCTGCTGTGAGAACAACACAATGTGCTGCTCAGGTGTATCTCACCGTGTTTTGTCTTTCCTAGGGCTGCTACACCGTGATCCTGAACTCCTTTGAGACGTACGTGTACCTGGCAGGAGCTCTTGCCATCGGAGTGTTGGCCATTGAGGTACTAACTGTTGTCTGACTGGGACAAAAGCAGTGTCACTAACGTGCCAGCAGCAAGGCAGACAGGCAGGTGCTCCCCCTCGCCAGGGAAAGGTGCTCTGGCAAAGTGCAAGCAGGCTATCAACTTGTGGGTTTAATTGCCTGGAAAGAGGCTCCTCGATCCGTTGACACAAAGAGCAGGGAAATAACCGATGCCACACGCCTGCAGTGCCACCTCGTGCTGGGCCTGCACAGAGCTTGTGCCCTGCCACGCTGGCCACAGGGGCTTTGGGGACAGTGGTGGCTCTCCACAGGGCCCTGCACAGCCACTGCTCCCACTGCCACAGTGCCCCAGCCAGCTGACTAATCTGTCACTTGGTTAATGTGTTCAAACCCTGCCTGTGCTTTCAAACCTTCTGTTTAGAGACTGAAACTATGGGCTCCAGAGCGCTTTCCTTGTCCTGCATTAGTAGCCACTTCTTTGGTGATGTCTCTGAGGAACAGACATCCACCAGACATGGTTTTAGCCCACAAATTATGTCTCTGTGGCATTGCAGGGAAAGGCTGGGTACTTTAAAAGCCCCCCATCTTGTGCAGAGGAGAGAGATCTGGGCAGAGGTGCAGCAGCCTCCCACAAATGGCACCCTGTGCCCATGCCAGGCAGCAGCAGTGATGTGCAGAGCAGGGACTGTGGGTTCTTTGCCCCTGTGACACCAAGGGCAGTTTGGGAATGAAGTCAGGCTGCTGCTGTAGCCACTAACAGTTTGGGGAGGAGGGAAGGGCAGAGGAAAGGGTTTTGCCACAGCCTCCCGTGGGTGGTAAGGGTCCCTCTCTCTGCATCACTGACTGCTGGGTAGGAGGAAGCAATGGGGGTGGTCCCAGGGCCAGGGAGGGCTTTGCCGATCTTCTGGAAGATGCAGCTGACATTTATGGTTCTCTGTTTTGTTTTTGCCCTCTTCTTCCCCCCTCCTCTTCCCAGCTGTTTGCCATGATCTTTGCTATGTGTCTCTTTCGAGGGATCCAGTAAGAAGTGGCCCATGAACCACCATGTTCCCCACATGCTCAGAAGAAAGAAGGAAAATCCGAAGAAACAAAACCTGAAAACATCCCAAAAACTTTATTTTTTTTAACAAAATGGGACAGGGAGAAAAAAATTAAAAAGAAAAAAGAAGGGTTGTAATATATGAATGACCAAAAGGATTGTACTTCAGGGGCTGGAACTTTGAGGTGATGTGCACTACACTGTACACCGGACCCTTGCCCAGAGCCACCCGCAGCAAGCGTGGAGCAGGAGCCCAGAGCAGCCGATTGCACTGGAGACGGATGGAGCTGGTGGGGGTGTGGGAGGATGGGCACAGCTGCCTCTCACACCAGGCTGAGCCTACCATTCACCACTTTATCCTGCTTTAGACAACAAGGGACTCAAGAACAGATGTGCAGGGGCTGCATAAGGCAACAGGTTGCCCTTGACTGTCCAGGTGGGTTTGAAACAAGCAGTGGTGGCTTGTCTAAGCAGGTGTAGTCAACGTTTGTGTGATTCTGGCTTTAATTCCCAGCCACAGGATGAAAACACTCATTCTTCAGTGGAAGCTTTGCTCCTGTCACGTGAAACTTGTCAGAGATGTCAAGCACTTCAGTGAGGCTGGCTTTTCTCTGGAACTCCAAGCAGGGGCAGCGTGATGTAACTTAGCAATGGGACTCAGCTAAGGCTGGCTGAGGGTCAAGAGTTTGGTGCCTACCTTTCTGTTTTTACTAAGATTTATTGTTCATTGTTGTGAAAGAGACCAAATGGTTCCCTGCTGTGTTCCCATCTCCTGGTAAAAATAATGTCTCTGGTCAAGCATCATTGATACTGCTGCCTTCCTGAGAAGGGGAGAATATACTGTTTAAATCTTGTCAGCCTTTGCCTTTCCTCTGATACTTGCAAAAAAATGGTCTGTGGTGCTCTGTTAGCATAAATATTTGCAGCAGTGGTTCCTGCATGCTTTTTCCAGCCTTAAGGGGAGGTCCAGACATGGTGCTGGATTGAAGAGGCTGAAGTTTGTCAACCACTCCCATGCTGTTTTCCTGAACCAGTCTGGTGGAATCATTTCTGGTCAGAGAATTTCCCCTGAGATTCTCCCATGGGCTTATGATGAAAGTAATCATCAATTCAGAATTGTTTTAGTTGATAGTGTTTCCTCCCTTGAGATAGTTTGGTATTTAACTAACATGTCATCTGCTCAATCATTTGGAAGTGAACTTGAGAAAGATGCCTGGGACTGGACCTTGGTCAGAGATTAAGCTGGAGCTACTGAGACCCCACGCAGGACCCAAGAACACCCTGTGTGCAGCCACACTGCTCCAGCTGCTGCTGCGGTTGTTGGATATTGGATAGTATGGATTAGTATGGATATTGACTTGGACAGGTGACTGGTTTCTCTCATCTGGAATCATCAATCCCTGTTGCCTTAATTGTTCATCCAGTCACTTATTTCCTGACCTCAAACTCATTTTACCTGGGGAATGGCAGAAGGGGCTGTGGTTTCTTGTTTAGATTAGGTCTTTTTACAGATTTTATAGGCTCAGATTATGGGAGCACTTTTATATGGGTTCAAGCCAGCTCCTCTGAAAGCTGTAATCTCTGGCAAGGAAGGAGCAGAGCATTAAACTTTGTGCCCAGGTTTTGCAGCAGCAGCACGCTCATCCTCTGGCTGCTCCCTTAGACCCCTGGGGCTGTGTCCCTTGAGCTCTCCCAGTGGCACTGCACAGGCTACAGGCAAGGAAGGAAGGCAGCAGAAAGCCTGGGTCACAATAGAAGAAGATCATGGCTAAGTATCTAGGCTGGGGAATGAGGATACTAGGGAACAGGAAGGAGGCATTAGGAGCTTTTCCAAGCTTCATTTGAGAACAACAATTTTTTCAGTGGCAAGAGAGGGCTGGGCAGGTAGAGCTGCAGCCCCCCCATGCTGCAGTCAGCATATTCCAGCAACAAAATACGTGGCCAGGGCTGCTGAGCAGCATGAGGTGTTGCATTAAACCTTCTGGAAAGCTGTTCTGAACTATTTCCCTCTGGACCTCCTTGTAATGAGGCATTTTAGCATTAAACTCTGGTCTGTTGTTTAATAAAGAAAAACAGTTTTGTTAGCCAAAACCCAGCGGTATTTGTACTGGACAGCAGGTGCTGCACTTAAGATAAGAAAAATCTGTTCCATCTACCAGTCTTGTAGGGAATGGGCTGAGCAGAAAGGAAGCTTATCTGCTCTCCTTCTGCCTCAGGAGCTGGTGTCAGTGACTGTTCTGGGACAGCAATTCCCAGGGAAGGAACAAAACTGTCAGCAGAGCTGGTAATTTGGCTGGAGGTGATCGAAAGAAGCAGAACTGCCTCCCCCAGTCTCCAGTTTCCTCCTTTCCCCTCAGTTTATGATGCAGAGTTCTCAGGTCAGAGCCTGGCTGGTAAATATCCTCATTTGTGCATGGTGGGTGGCTGAAGGGGGAAAAAAGCCTTAAAGTCTTTTTCTGCCACCAGTGGCATGGGGGAAAAAACCTGTTAGAGCTGAGGGAACCGGACCAAAGCAGCCAGAGCACAAAATACTAAATATACATGCCTGAAGTATGATCTCTGCTGACTTGTTTCTGTTTGGCTTTCCTAATTCTGTACTCATTGCTTTGTCTGTTTCTAGCTTTCTTGCTTTTCCTCTCTCCCTAATGGTAGTCCCTGTATCTTCAAAAGGATCTCTTCTTCATCTGTTGTTCTGGGCTGTGCAGAGCTGTTTCTCCTCTTCTACCTTTTCTGATCCCCCCACTGCTCTTTGCTGTGTGAAGATTTCAAATCCTCTCTGCAGGCTGGCTCATGTGCCACTGGGAACACAGCTCAGAAGGCCAGGCAGCAATTCCAAACAAGAACTGGAGATGGCTGTAAAGATATGTGCAAGTCTGAGAGGATCTGTAGCAGTTGGTAACATGCAGAAGGAATTTTCCTTGGGGGAAATTAATGAACAAACAAGCCCAGAAAGCAGACTCGCCCTGAAGGGCAAAGCATGTAAATTTGTTGGTTTTGTCCCTTGGTTTCGTGGCTGTCCCCTCTGTGGTACAGTAGTTCTCAGAACTGTAGGCAGGAGAAGCAATTGTATTTTTGTATTTGTTTTTAACAGCTCTGGTGAGTATTCTGGGGTCAGGGGCTCAAGCTGAAGTCACTGCTGGCTGGAGAACTCTGGGCAGGCTGGAGAGCAGAAGGAGCTGCCGTCTCCTTTGCTGTAGCACTGTGACCATGGCCCAAGCACCTTGGAGGGAGTAGTAGAGACCAGCCTGGGCAAGCCCCCAGCCCCTCTCAGCATCCTTGCCTCCTGGTTGCTATTTAGTGCTCCAATGACTGTCACAAATGCCTGGGAAAAGGGCTGCGTGTGAAATAATGTTTGAAATCTATTTTAAAAAAATGTAAATGTTCTTTTTATTAGATAGTGGAGCTAATTTATCCTGTATTCCCTACTGTAATGCTTTTTTATATTGAAAGGAAATTTTTTTTGGTAATATAAACCAGAACACAAGCCTGAAGCACTCTCTACGCAGTTTTTGTGTGCATTTCTTAAAAAAAAAAAAAAACAAACAAAAAATAAAAGAAAGATATTGTGACAGTGAAGTGAAACAGCTTTAATTTTCACTATTTGCTTGGTGTTAAGTACAGTCACTTTCTTACCAGAGGAGAAATAAACTCAGGTACAGCAGCTAAAATGAGGTATAAATTGAAGTGTCCCATTCTCCCCTGCACCACCACCCCCCACCCACACCCTCCCAAGTAAAAACCCTTGACCAGAAAAGAGGCCAGCTTAGGACAGACAGAGCCTCTCCTCTGTCACCAGCTCCAGTTTGCCAGATATTGGTTAGATGCAAATAAGATGATGTAGGGAGTTATGTGAATGATGAGTTTTCTTCACCCTCCAAAGGGAGGGCTCTGTGAATGCAACAGTTTGGGTTCAACCCTGGCAGAGAAAGGGGTCAGCTTTAAGTCCTGGCCTGTGCCTGCTTGGAGCACAATTCTCTGGGGAACAGACCCCAGTCCTGCACAGCACTGTACAAATGCCAAGATCGGTAGCCAAGCCCGAAGGGACACCTCAGACTTTTTGATCCCAAATTATGCTCTCAACTGCCACCTGCAGCTGTGATGTCAGCACTTCTGTCCTTGGGGACACAGTTCTGTAGAAAGGTTTGGCACCCTCCTCCCTTTCTCCCCATTCACAACAGAGTGAAGACAACCAGGTGCAGTTTCTGGCAGTGCTGCAGTTGCTCTGCCTGGGCTCCATCCTCAAATTACCCTGAGCGACTCCCTCCTAGGCCTCACCTGCTACACATTCACCACCTCCAGTGGGCCTGGCAATGTTTCTCCTGCAGCACCTTGCTGCTGAGAAGGAACATGCCAGGAACCACAGTTTAGTTGTAGAGGAGCTGTAGAGTTCTGTATTTTCTACATGGTCCACTTATAGCAAGATGGAGCAAGAAGCATCAAAATGAAACAACTTCATGTCTCCACTTTCAAGACTAGGTACCAAGTAGCATGAAATCTTTTAAGTGGCCACTCCCCCAGGCTTTGCTCTATGTTGGAGCAGAAAAAGCCATTGACCAGCAAACCTAGAAGTGGCTGACTGTTTCAAGTTTTGCAGAAGCAGCTGCCAATCAGGGGACCAGAGAAATCTGATCTCACCTTATTTAAAGCTACCCTGGAGAGCTGTAACTGCTTCTAACCATCAAGAAGTCTTTGGAGTACTGCTGTCATATAGTGCAGTAACTCATTTCTCTCACCTATGGGATGACATTTTAAGGTATGCTAATCAGACCCGAGTTGTAACTAAGTTCATAGGACCTGTGGCCAACACAGATGGGAGGCAGCATGAAGAAGACCCTCCATTGCCTTCTTCTGTAAGCTTTTGCTGTGGTAGGTTTTACTTGTCTGTCCTAGAAACATAACTTCCCACCCCCCCCAAAAACCAACCATCAATCTGTGTATACATTCATGTGACACCCCAAAACACAAAGAATCAAGCTTCACATACCTATACCCATGACTACAGCCAAAGTGCCACACTGAGGCCATTGCAGCTGCCACAGGGGGAGAGCAACAGCCACAGCATGCCATGCTCCAGCTCCTGCATGCTGCACCACTTGGTCTAATTTCTGATCCTCTCCAGCCTGCATTTGATCATTACCTGCCTCACAGGGAAAGGTTTCCCTCTTAGACCCCAATTCTTCCATCTGAACAGGAACACTCCTCTTAATTAAAAGTTTTAGTTGCTCAGTATCCTTTTTGGACATGCTGAAAGCAGCTTGACAAGCGCGTATTGTCGTGAGGCTCCAGAATTTAGCCTGCTATTGGATGTTGCCTCTCCATTTGATTTACTTATTAGGCAAAAAACTAAGTTATAGTTGTGATGTTTCCTGATTCAACAATTTCCAATATTTTTACATGACATTTTGCGTGGCCAGTAAGTACAATGCACACAGTGTCCCAAGCTTATGCAGCTGCTTCTAAATGCCAAAAGCACTAACACAACATACAATAACTACCCACTACCTTCTTCTAACTCTACTAAGATATTAAACAGCAATAGCTGTAGATCCCAGTCTTACCAGTGGCTTGAGGACTGTTGTTCACACAAGCAGTTCTGTTTGTGTAGGAATCTTTCTACTGGGATTTTGGAACATCAGCTATATTCCAGGGCATGCTTTGATCCAGTCAACAGTAGTGCATGAGTAACAAGTCCATATCCTGCACACAGATCTTCTGGCTTTAGTCCCATGGAGAATAAAAAAATGCTGCCTCAAGCTGTGGACAGGGATAATCCACAAGGAAAGCACTAGGAAGCAGGGCAGTCAATGCTGTTAAGCCCAGGAGGTGTTGGATAAACTGGCCAGTGAGTACTAAAGCATATTTAGTCTGTCCTTGCCATCATACGCTTCGCTCCTTGCTGTTCTTCATCCCAGTTAAATATGAAATATCTTAATGCTACAAACTTTGGTCCTCTCTTCTCAAGGTCAGAAGAGATGTGATGCAGGTATTAGCAGAGTTGGAACACCATCTCCCACAGCCAGAGCCCACACCTAGGGGCTGTGCAGATGCTCTTAGTGTTACAGTCCTCTGCTCTCATCAGTGCTAACCACAACAGCACTCCAGCCCCTGCTCAACAAAAGCATCAGATAAAGCTACTGCACACCCACCACTGCTACTACCATCAGTAAAGCTTCAACTGTAGGAAGTGTTCTGGGGCGAAGGGAACAGGACCCCAGCCTAGAAACTTCATGAAACACCCCAAACAAGGGAATGTCTTTGTGCTCAATGGGCTATTTCCAACAGCTTCCTTCACTTCTCACAGCTTGTAGTTCAAGTTGCTCCACTGTTCCCAGTGCTGTGCCTGCAGAGGGAACAAGCAAGGGTTCTCCCTCTTCTTCTGCTGTATCTCCTGCTAAGCCCTAAACAGCATCTGGTGCAAAGCTATGAACTACACAAAAGTGCACCTCTGGCAGTGAGGAAAGAAGAGCTGTTTGCAAAGCACTGAACTTTGCTCCTGGTACCTGGACAGTCAGTACTTGCTAAAAGGGGAACAGGCTGTAAACTAGGGGAGGTGCAAGGCTTACCAAGTAGAGTAGCTGGGTCCTTTGTTGGTTGTCTTACTGCCCTGTCTCCTCAGGGATTTGGTTTCAATATGCTGGCCTTATTTTGTGCTTTGTTCCAGTGGGTTCAGAGCCTGTGATCCCATCAGCCAGTTCCCCCTAGAAAACTGGCTTTTTTTCCCTGAGCCTGCCAGGCCCACACACTTCCCTGAGCCTTCCTCCCACTGCTCCTCACCTCCTGCAGAGGGGCTGGGGGGTCTCACCGATGTTGCTCCCCCCATTTCATCTGGCAATGCCACCAGCACTGGGTTACACACTGATTCATGCCGGTAAAAGAAGGAAACTAGTTTAGAACCAAAAGGGANCTCCCCC
Source organism: Leptocoma aspasia (assembly GCA_013399835.1). Taxonomy (NCBI): domain Eukaryota; kingdom Metazoa; phylum Chordata; class Aves; order Passeriformes; family Nectariniidae; genus Leptocoma; species Leptocoma aspasia. The sequence continues at coordinate 633,481 of VXAX01007967.1, forward strand.
CTCCCACCTTTCCCATAACAAAAAGGCCCAGGAATTAGACTTTCTTGGGACGACGTCCAACTTGGTAATAATAATAAATGCTGATGAGGATGAAGAGGGCTCGGCTGACCAGGAGGAGCACGGCACCTGTGGCTATCCGGCTACTCTCAACCAGGGAGACAGTGGTAACTGGAGGAGAAGGAGGGAGACAAGGTGTTGGTGATGCAAAACCAAAAGGAGACAAATAGCAAAATGCTGTTTTCTGCTGCCCTCTAACGTAGACATTTGGCAGGAACTGCTGAGCCTTGTGAGCATAGGGGCTTTCAGCACAGGCTCGTTCATATGCACAGTGAACCCATGGCAGAGGCTCTTCACTAGCTTCTTTTCACAGCCTTGAAGCTTGCCATGGACCCCCAGAGCTCTCCCTTACAGAAATCTTGCTTTTAAGGCAGCCCCACATTCAGGCAGCCTGAAACAGTCACTCAAGCAGATGTGAGTTTCCATTATGCTCAGGTGTTAACATCCTCCTGAGTTTGCTTTGTGGCTTAAACACTTCAGTGCTGATAAACATTTCTCAGCTTCAGGAGCATCTACAAAATATGCACAGTCCACACACATCGCCTCTATTGAACACTTCTCTTTTCTGGCCACCAACACATAGCTCATATCTAAACCAGCTACACACTGAGCTACCAAGACACACATACAAGAACCCCCTTCATTGTTAAATATAGTTAAGCTCCCTAGAAACAAGCTAAGCTGTTATGCTCTGTTTTGGTAATACTAAACATCCCCCTTTTTAGTGTAGGTTGCTAAAATCTTTTCTTGTTAGACCCTGCATCTAGGCAGCCTGCTCCAGCAATGACCTGTGCTGGCTATGAAGCCCAGGACATTTTCGGGAGAAGAATTAATGAATTGTCAGGTCATGTTCAAGGAGCAGCTCAGGGCAGAGGCTATTCCACAGGGAAGAAGAAAGGCAAGCAGCTGCCAGGGAAGATGCTCCACCACTGCCCTGCCCATCCATCATCGATCCCCGCTTCCCACCACGCGCAGTCTTCGCACCCTCCTCCTCCTCCTGGTCCCGGCCGGCCCGCGGGCACTCACCCAGGAACTGCACGGCGAAGTAGCAGGCCTCGGCCAGCAGGCTCCAGCGGATGATGGCCTTCTCGGCGGTGTACAGGGCGTTCCACATGATGAGCGCGATGCCTGCGGGGACAGCGGGGCGCGCTGCCCGAGGGCCGGGACAGCGCCAGGGCCGCGCTTCCCGCCCGCCCCGCGCGGTGCCGCTGCAGGCCGCGGCTCGGGCCCCTTTCCCTTCCCTCACCATTTCTGCCTCCTTGGCCTTCGCCTCCCTCCTCCTGGGAGCCTCCCGGGATGCCGCCGCCTGCCCCAGCTCCCCTGCCGCGGCCCAGCGCCCCTCCCCGGGCCCCCCTGCAGGCTCCCTTTGCTGGGGTACCTGGGGTGATCCCGCAGGGATTCGGGGCACGCACGGCCCTTCTTAGGCTACCTGCAGCACGCCTGAATCCCTGCTAGGAAAAAGCAGCAGTAGCCAAAGCTTTTCAAAACACCCCTCAGCAATTTCTTTGCTAGCAGCAGATGTTCTGCTCTCCAGCTGCAGGTGCCCAGCTGGGCGTGGACTTTGTCCCCTGCTGCCGTTTTGGCCACCTGTCCCCTTACTCTGTGGTACGGCACTCACTGAGGAGGGCTCCTCCATAGAGCCGGATGGGAGTCTTGCTGCTCACCGATTCCTCCTCAAAGATGGCATCAAAGAGCTGGTCAGGGAAAGCGAGGGCCTGGCAGAGGTGAGAGAGAAACTCAGCAACCTGAGCTGGCCAAGGCCACCAAAACATGTCCTCTTGGGCAGCAGCGCTCCAGCATCATGCCTTTGTGGGATTGGAGCTGCTGGCCAGGAAACTGGAAATTAAGGAGGCGCAGAAATATCACCATCAGCTATCGGCCGCATGGCTGGTTTTTGTGGCCAAGGCTGCCATTCCTTGGTTTATGGGCCCTGCTAATGAAAACAGACTCTGGTGATGGGAACAAACTGCCAAGGACACTGTTGGCAAAGCCCACAGTGAGGACAAAGGCCTCGCAGGAGAAAGCGGTAGGAGCTGCTGGAGGCAGGGGAGGAAGAGAATTGCCAGGAGCTGAAGGGCCATGCTGGGGCACCCCTTTAGCAGGGTTCTGGTTCTTGCCAGGACCACATCCATCACTCACCATGATGGCGACCCCGGAAAACATGACGGCGGAAACAAGCTGCCAGACCCTGCATGAGAGGGAAGACAGAGGACCCAGCATGAGCTTGGAGGTGACCCCTTCACTCATACTTCACAAAGCATTTCTGGCTGCCTGCTCCTTCGTCAGCCTTCATCCTTCCCCCATGCACAAGTGAGACAGCCAGAAACCTCCCATGGAAGGACTCAGCTTTCCACATCCCGTTAGCTCCAGCCTCAACATGCAGACCAGCCTTGCTGGTGAGACACAGCCAGACTCCCCCTCACCCAAGCAAAGGAGGGAAGCGACCCTGTCAAGAGGATGGTGCAGAGCAGGGTCCCCACAGGACACACCACCCTGTCACACAGTAGAACAGGAGCTCCTCTAGCCTCCATCCTAGTAGTAGAACCTTGTAGTTCTCTGCACATGCAATGAGACAAGAACTTCAGGGCCTCCAGCTCATTTATGGGGGAAGAATGCAGAGCTGGCCTGGTTCCACAGCCTGCAAGAAGTCTCTGCAGGGAGCAGTGATGCTGGCACAGCAGCAGAGTTGGTGTCAGAAATCAGAGCTAGCAGGGATGCTGTGGCCAAGGGGCCTCAGAGGACGTAGCTCCAATGTGATCCAGTACCTTACCTGAGTCCCAGTGGTTCCCGGACTGCAAATTTGATTTCATTTCCCAGAACTTGGCTAATCTGAAATTCAAATGAAAGGCACAGGCTAAGCAGATCCTTCCCCAGTTTTTAGGCAGTACCCACCAGCCCAAAACCACTTATCTAATCCCATGTGGGAGTTTATCTCTGAGAGGGCTGAAAGGAGGAGGACGACAAAGGATTCAGCTGTGACTCTTTGCCTTGATTTCCATGACGAGCTGCAGCCTCTACTGCTCCCTTACTAGGATCAGCCACCTGCAGCATGTGGCTGGGGAAGGGTCAACACTAACTCCTGTTTCCTGCTACCTGTGGAAGAAGGGAACTGACTCCTCACACACATCACCTGCATGGCACATCCTGATGGAGCACAGGCTCCTGCAGAGCCCTCAGGGTGTCACAGTATCTGTCCTGCTGTCATATGCACACTGCCCAGAGCTGTTCATGTTCCCGTGAACATGCTCTTGTTCACAATGCCTGCCTGTGACTACCCCAAACCACATGGATGGGCACACCCTGGTTTGCCCAGCAGAAGGTCCCTTTTCCATCATTACTACACATGGGCTTTGTGGTAATGCGGACAGTCAGTGATGGGACAAACGGAGACGAGAGAGCTCTGGAGTCAATGCTGATCTTGGAGCATGCAGTTTATTTCATAGGGCATGGGTATAGGGGCCCTGCTAAGAGCTGCCAGTCACAGCTCGGAGCAGGACCGAGAGATAGAAGGATAGAGAAAGAGTAAGAAGAGTAAGAGCAAGAGTAAGAGAGCGAAGTTGCTGTTACAATGCATTAAATTTTCTTCTATACTGAATATTCTAATTTACACTAACCAATGTAGTACAAGATACAAATCTTATAGCATTTACATATAGCCTATAAGAATCATTACATTACCATACTGTGTTATATTTTAAACCCTAAAAACTACTCTTTGGACCCCTCTTGCCAAGCTGGTAGGGTCTCCTCTGACCCTTGGACTCTTGGTAAGGAGAAGGGCATTGTTTAATCAGAAGGGGATTACCTTCAGCTGGCCATACTATTGTTTTTCTGTTGTTCAGTAACAGAGGCTGGGCATCTTAGACATCGAAACTTGCTTTCAATTCTATTTCACTTATACGTTTCATATTCTCAAAGTCTAAACAGTCATATTTATAAGGCTTTCCTACTTCATCTTTCCCAACATCGCTTCCCTCACCTTTGAGCGATGGACCTCGCCGTCGTCATCCTCCCCACCGACGCCCAGGATCTTGCGTGTCTTCAGCCTGCTCACCAGGTCGGTCTGGCTGTGCTTCTTCATCAGCGGCGGGGGCTGCTTCGCCGCCATGGTGGTGGCCCTGCCCCAGCAAGCCCTTGGCTGCGGAGTGGCACAAGGAGGGTGCAGGAAGCGGTTCCGCTGTCACATGAAATTTCACGACGTTTGGGAAAAATAAAACAACCACCACCACAAAATCTTTCTGTTAGGCCGGCAGAAGGCTCCTCATCCTCGCGGGGCAGGGAGCCCTGGCAACAAGGCCGGCCCCAGTTACAGGTGGCTCATCTCAGAAGGATCCTGCTGTCTCCAGGATCTGCCATGGGGAGAGAAAGAAAAAACTCAGAGCAGAGTGGCTTTAGCATGGACATTTAGTTATAAATGCTTTTGACTTACAAACCATAATCTTGTCTATCCCAGCATGAGGCAATGCCCAGTTTGTACCTCTGCTGTTTTTCAGATTAGGGGATTTAAGTGCGTCTCAGACTAAGGGAATTAAAATCATTAAGTAATGCTTGGCCTTTTTTCTTTTCCCATGCAATACATCATATTCTTCAGCTGCCATTTCAGGTCGAACCTCAAACAAGTATGAATTATTTATTTGTGTATCCCCCCACCCCCAGATGCTTCAGCCCCCAGGCTGTGCCAGAACACATCAGCCCCTGAGCAACAAGAAGTCAGAAGCATGATTTTCCCTGAAGACACTCACTTTGCTTTCTGGGAAATTATGGCAATTAGACACTACAAATACTATCTGGGATAAGTAAATACAGGCAATGAGAATTGAAGAAGATAACTTCTGACCTGGCATGCATATAAAGGTACAGGTATTGAGTCCCACTAAATCACTCAGTCTCATCCTGCAAATGTAAAACCCTGGAAACCTTCAGTTCTGAAAGCTTTTTCTTCCAATTTGTCTTCATTTTATCTGGGCTCAGCTGAACACAAACACTTTTTTCCATTTGCCACTTGACCCTTCCAGAGACCCACATAAATTCCCCCCAGGCACCAAGCACAGCTAATCCAGCCCAAGCAAGTGTAGGGCTCATGCCCCAGCTGAACCTTCCCAGAGCTGCCCCAGGAGGAGACAATTTATGCTGATGTCTAAGTATTTCACGAGTCTTTGGAGAGTAATAAAATGACGTACGATTATTTTGGCATTGTGCATGCAAATGTTGTCCCAGTGCCTTGCGAGGGATTTCCCTCTCAAAGGAAAACCCTTCCCTGTGGTGGTTCAGGCAAGAACAGCCAGTCCTGTCTGCAAGTGCCCAACCTAACTCTTTCTTTAAGCCAAAGTTAAGAGGTCTTGCTGAGATGGTGCAAACGGTGAACCCCATGATCAAGGGTTTAATAAGATCCTTTCAGCAGACCAGGCAAAATGCTTTTCAGTGAGCTAGTTGACCTACTCAACTAGCTTTGGAGGTACTTCTCTTGGATTGTAGCAGGGCTTGTTTGGTCGTGGATTTTTTGCTCGTATTCCACTGAATAACTAAGCCCAGGTTCCTGGAAAGGCAGCACAAAGCCAGATACAGCAGCCAGGGTCTAGAAATATTTCAGAATTGGGACAGTGGAGAACAACAGCACAGGAGGAAGGTAGAAGCTGTATACCCAGCTATATATATGTATACTATATACTTTGAGCACAAGGCAGGAAGCTCAAGTGGTAGCTGACAGTAGAAAAGTTTGAAAGATTTATCGTGTCTGGGGTTTGCCAACCTAAACTGTCACAACAAATTGTGTGTATTCAAATCTAGATAATCTGCACACAAAATCCACCCCAAAGCCACAGTGATGTGTCTAAAAGAAAAGCTCAACCTCTTTAACTAGCTACAGTTTTTGCAATTTTTTCTGCTCCTGGCTGACCCAGACTCACAAGCTTGGATGCTGAGTGGTTTCCCACAAGAACTGCTGAAACCAGAGAAGACGTGGCTATTTCTAGCCCAGCATTTTCTGATCAAAGCCATCCATTCCAATTGTGAAGCAACAGTCCTGTGATGAATGCTCCTCTCTCTCACTCTCAGGCCATCCCACATCTCTAAAATTAGGGGGAGAGTCTGGCAGAGGGTCTGAGCAGGAGCATCCTACTGGCTCTCTTCAGGGATAAGGGACCTGAGGCTTGCTGGCCTTGACAGGACTTGGGGTGCTGAGTGTGCTGGCCATGCCATCCTGGCACTTCTGGATCTTCCCTGGTTCCTTGCTAGGGAAAGCCTGATGCCCACACCTTCTGCTGTGGTCTCATGGTCAGAAAATCCAGAGGAAGGGAAAATGGGATGGGGAGACAAAAAAAAAAAGAAAGAAAAAAAAAAAAGAAGGAAGGAAAAGTAATGGAGAATTTCTCCTGAGAGCAAGAAGCAAAGAAAGGTGAGACTCCATGACTCACCAAAGAAGACTGAATAGCTTTGTGATTACAGAGGCAGTTTAGCAGTTGGCTCAAGGCCAAAAGATCAAAATTTGCCTTTGTCATTTGTCTCGCCAGTTGCTTTCAGGGCAGGAGTTGGTGGAAATGTATCTACATCATCATTAACACTGCTCTCCCATTAAGAGTTTGCACTAATTTGTGGTAAGCCACTGGCCAAGAGCCGGGACAACACAGGCCAGACACAAATGCCAATAAAACAATCTGGTGCATAAACCCACGCTCCTACAGCACAGCTATGGCATGGCCCTGCAGCCAGTCCCACATCTCATTACCCACATCGTCCAGAGACAGAGCCAGCCTAACAGATGCTGAATATTAATGGCTAACAAGCTAATGAATGCAATTAGAGCTAATTCAGTGACATTCAGATAGAAGATGCTGAGGATTTGAAAACATTATACTTACATTAACGTATCCTGACACACTGACAGTTTAGATCTTTTCTATTAGCCTGTGAGTTTGCAAAGGGAAACCTCCACCTCCTCTTTCTCCTGCGTTTCTCTCCTCCTTAATCCTTTTTCCAAGCATCCCAGGGACTGTGCAGATCAACCATCATAAACAGGCAATTCCTACTCCCTGCTACAGCTCTCTATGATGGGCAGTGCCTACATGCAGCTGAAAGAGAGTTTTTTTCCTCATAGATCCGTTCTTCGCAGGCTCTTTCCAGTGTCTGCTCCCTTGCTCAGCTGTTCAGCATACTGCATTCAATTTTGATAGCTACTGCTTAGTGGTGCAAAGAAACCCCACTGGTGCCACACCAATGATAGCTCAATCTCTCCCACCTCCACAGCTCTTCCCCCAACATCTCTGCTTCCCTCCCAGCGTCTGGAGACGAGAGCTCTGCAGCGTGGGAGAGAGGAGACTCAACTGCACACGCCCTGGCGCTGCAGCAGCCAGAGCTGTGCACCCACTGCCGAGGTGCAGAGCCAGACCCTGCTCCAGCAGCCCCTGCAAGCCAGAGCCTAACTGCCTGTGGTGCCTGTGGCTGCCTACCCGGGAGGACATGGCTCCCCAGGGCCCTGGGGACAGGGATTCTGCCTACTGGTAAGCTGGATGGCACTGTCATCCACAGTGCAGCCTTTTACCTGCCAAAGCAGTGGTGCTTGAATTAAAGAGATGGCACTACAGAACCTCTCCCTCCAAGGGTTTGATGGCACTTCCAGTCTGCAAGCAGAGGAGGAAAGTATGAAGCTGGAGCCAAGTTGGGACAGTGAAATGTTTGTACATTTAACTTGTACACAGTTTGTTCAGCTCTATCACGTTCAGGCCAGTGAGAGGATTCTTGCTCTCCTGTTTTAGATTTCCCAAGTCAGTATGTCCAAGACAACTCAACATCTTGAGCCTGGTTTGATTTGTTACACCTAAGGATTATCCAAGAAGGTGCAGTGGATGTTTGCACTGGACGTGGATGTGAAGCCTAACAGGGTACTTGCCATGCCTAAGCATCTTCTACAGAGCACAGGTTGAGAACCAATACTAAGTATGAAGCAGAGGCAGTGTCCCTTTCCAACAGTGGAGTTCTCTGGGAGCAATCTGGCAGAGCCCAGGGAAGTTCTCCAGAACTGCAGCAGCACAAGGAAGTGTGCACATGAGAGGGGCATCCACCATTCTAGCTGTGGCCCTCACAGATGGGCTGATGCCCACACATTTCTCTTGCAAGGGCCCAGCAGCTGTAATGGATTTGTCCAGCTCTTCTGATACTCCTCCAGGCTGTGGCAGTTCTGTCTCTTTGCTGCTGAGGACAGTACCAGGTCCATAGCAGCTGCTCTGGACCCCATACCTCATCAGCCACAGAGCTGTCGAGAAAGCCTGGGCTCAAACACATGCACACAGTAAAGAGGAGAGGCAGTGGAAATACAGGTGGATTGAGGACAGGATCCACAAACCTACCAAGTACCTTGGTCCTTGCAAACATTACACTGTTGCCTAATCCCATGGGACCCAAGACTCCTTTTTTACCACCACACATGAATGTTCAGTCTGCTCACTTTTATATGCTTAAAGTCTGTTCATAAACAACCTCAGACACTTCAGGACTCTGAAATCCTGAGGGATGAGGTAAATTCCCTAACCCAAAAACACACTTGAGAGTCACAAAACATCTTTGTGCATCCTATCTAAATGGCCTATCAAGAATTTCCCCTGGAAGCCCATGGTGCAGCAGACCCTGAGCCAGAACTCCCCATGTCCCATGTAACTACCAAAACATAGCTATTTTCATCTTGTATTTCTGCAACTGCACATCCCAAACCCATGGTGACCAAACCAGCTCCCTGCCTAGATTTCTATCAAGCATGGAGATTTAGACTATTAGGACCTCTCTACCACCAGCCAGCTGGGAATTAAACTTGATCAAGCCAAAAATAACCTGATGCTCAGGCAGTAAAAACAATTAGCACTCAGCCACCACAGCAGCAGAATGCGGCGGCTGCTCCCGCTCCGTCTGGCACAGTCTGTACCCCTAAGCAACAGGGAGACTTCAGATTTCTCACCTGTAACAAGCCAGGTACACAGGACTCTGTTCCCACATAAACACCAGGCCTTTCAGCACAGAAGGCTCTTTGCAATACCAGCAGGAAGCATGTCTTGACAGAGGCTCATCCCCAGCCCTGCCACAGCCCCTTAAGCAACTCTGAAAGGCACAGGTTCCTTAAGCTGCTTCCTTAAGCAACTCTAAAAGGCACAGGGACACTGTGTCATCCCTAGGGAATACCTACAAACTTAAGCAGTAGATTTCCTGCCCCTAAACACGACGAAAATGCAAAGCAAAATCCTTAGGTCAAAGGACATCTTCACAGGGTGCCTCCAGATCACCTCCCAAATCATCTGCAACACACCAAGAGTCTCAGGCACAGCTAAAGCTCACCCTTCAGGCTGAGCACATCTCATGGCCAGACATGGTTGGGTGCCTCCAATACTGTTTGTGAAAGGTGCAGAGCTGCCCATGACCACAAAGCCTCCACTTGCAAGGCAGTGGCACCAGTGCCTACAGCAGCTCTGGCAACCTCAAACGTAAGGGATATGTCCCCTCAACAGGAGACAGTGATTCCTCTGCAGCATGCTGGGGAGGAAAGAGTTAACTTGTGTTGCTTACTCAGTCACCACTTCATGCAAAAAAGGACATCCAAAGTCTGCTCGGCCTTTTCCATGCATCCGCTCCTCCGTCTGCTTCAGGGCTGCTTTAGCCCAAGCAGGCTCAGCCCCTGCACCCTCCTCCACTGTTCCTCTGCGGCCCTTGCCCCCAAGCTCCCTGTGCCTGTACAAACATCCTGCCCCAAGAAGAACCACTATTGGCTATATCCCATAGCATCTGGGAGGTATGGCCCATCTCCAGAATTTTATTGCCCATAGGTTTCAAATTTCCTTTTGCAGAGGCCACAGGGAAGTTTCTGTCTGTGTGTCACAGGATGTGTTATACAGAAATCAAAACCTGTAAAGTGCTCAGTTTCCCCAGAACACAATAAAAAAAGCTCTGTTGCTCTACTAGTTTCTCAGATGGGAGCTATAATTAAACACTGCAACCTCACTCCTGCCAGCCTGCCAACCACCACCTGCAGCAACTTGCTGACCCCTCCATGCAAGCCTGGGCAGCACCTCAGGAGAGAAATGCTTGTTTCCTCTCACAGCAGCTGGCAGGGCAGCCTGTGACATGCTGCATGTGCTCAGGCAGGCACCCTGCACAGCTGTGGTGACCAGCATGGTACACAGAGCTCCCCACAGGTGCCCAGCTGGCCCCACCCAGCTGGCCCTCTGTATGGGCTCAGGGGGCTGCCACCACAGGGGACAAACAGAATTCACCCTTCATCTACCACGCACACGCACTCACAGCCCAGGTGCAAGCCTGGCCACGCTACCCTGCCTTCTCAAGCAGCCCATCCCTGGCTGCTGAGGTGTGTTTTGGCTGCAAATACAAAGGATGCAAGGTACAAGCAAATCCAATGTGCAACAGCTGCTTCAGCAGCTCTCATTTATGTTACTTACATAGAAGTCCAGCCCCTGCATCATCCTCCTCTCTGCCACCAAGGCTCTCAGCCCAGCCAGCCACAGCAATCCATCATCCCAAAGCAGCCCTTGCTCTCCCCAAAGGCTCTGGCTGCCACCTCCCCACCCAGCCCCTTGCTGTCTCAACAGATGGCCACAACCAAGTAGTTAAGTTTCCCAAGAAGCTGGGAGGATGATGATAAAGACAGGGAAGTAGGACATATTAGGACAGGGTACTGTTTTTCTTTAAAGGCATTAAAAGAGGAGAATTCCTCTTTGATTCCCAGCTGCCTTAGACAGGTGTTTGTGAGAGACAGTCCCAGAAGCTTAACAGGCCATCTGTCCTGCAGATGATTTCTACAGGGAAACATTAGAAGGAAAAATAAAACCCATATGCACACACACAGAAACCCACAAAAAAACCCCCAACCTACCCAAGTAACTCAACCCTTGCTACTGAAAAAGAGCAGCTTAAAAAGCTAGGAAAGCCCTTCAACCGAACAGGCTAATACAAGTCAGTTTTACAGAAGCTATGATGCAACTGCATTTTATCTCCTCTGCCTCGCACCTGAGGCAGAACAGAGGCTCAAAGAAACTCTATGGAAAGACCCTGGGAGGAGCAAGGAGGAGTCCATACACACGTGCTGCTTATCCACAACACCCCTGGACACTGAACCTTCACAGTAACACGGGGCTTCTTGGCACCTCTTTTCCTGACAACCTCAAACCTCCCCACATTTTCTTTCTACTGTGCTCCAAAGCACCTGACAAGAGACTTTCATAAATGCTCCAGGAAGCCAATGCTCTTTATTCTCAACAATTCCCTGCACCTCTGTCCTTTTCCAGAACACAAAAGAAAATCGTTAAGAAACTACAATTTGGGACATTAAGTCCCCTGAGCCACATACAGGCACAACATCCATCTGTATACTGTCACTGAAATAGTGATTTCAAAGCCATTCTCGATGGATTCCCTCCCCAAAGACAATCTACACCTCCAGCAACATTAGTTCTCTATCTGCAATCCTGAAACTTACTCAGCACAATGCAACCACTGTGATTTATACAGTCTCAACATGTCTACAACCATGAAATGGAAGATGAAATGAGTCTGTTCCACTCCAGAACTGCAAAAGCAGATTCCCAACCAGTTCCATGGACCAATTTGCAACCCCAGCCTGAGAACAACTCCTGCAGGACACCCCAGCAGCATCAGCTTATTTTCTTCCATTTGTATAGAAAACAAAGAGTTTCTCATCTCCATAGTCTGTCATGATATGACCAGATGTGTAGTCTAGGCTAACACAATAGGGAGGAAAAAGGGCAGACGAATAAATTTGCATTAATCAGGAAGATTGCCTTTTGGTCTAGCCATATTTCCTGAGTCCCAGGCACATAGGCACTCATAGTACTCACATGTCTCATCGTACAAGCAATAAAGTTTCCTTCCACAGAACAGAAGTTCTGTAAATCAGGCCTGACATGAAATGGCCCAAGCAACTATCAGTCAACAGCTGAGTTGTTAACAACTCTGTTATAGAGCATTTTCCATATACATGGTTACATTCACATCCTGGATAAAATAATAAAAGTGTATTATTTATATAAATACATTTAATTTATAAACAATAAGTTATATATCCATAAATTAAGCCAATATAAATGTGTATATACATATACATATAAATATATGTATTTGTACACGAACATATGTATATAAATATATATATTATATATACATATACACTCACACACACAAATAAGAGACATGGGTTTGTGTGGACTTACTTTGGGTCCCACTGCACAATCTGTTGACTGGTTAGTAAAGAGAATTTAGACTACCAGACCAACCAAGTATGTTGGCATTCACCCATATTTTGGTCTCAAGGGTGAGAGGAGTAGCTTGTCTCAGACTCCTTCCTGGGAGATGTTACTTAGAGTCTCAACTCCAGTCATTTACTGCCCTAAAGACTGATACCACCTGTGATCTCTCAGCCCTGGACTACCACCTACACACCACTTGCAGCCATCACTGCAGCTTGGGAACACCTTCTCACATCTCCCCTAAATAATTTGCCAGTATTTTGTGTTCATTCACACACTATTAGAACTCTGGGTTTATCACTCCCTCATGGCTCCTTAGACATGAAATAAGCCCAGACATGCAGACAGGCTCGGGGAGTTGCTTAGCAAAAACATGATGGAGAAGGCCTCCCAACAAAACACATATTTCAACTACTTGGTAGCCTATCCCAACTTGGCAAAAATCTCCCTCTGACACCTTAGCAGTTTCTATAGCAACAGGTTACTGCTAAAAATGTCAGATGCAAAATTCCCCATGTTGGGCAAACAGGAGCTAGGAGGACAGATTTAGAAGAGGAAAACTTCTAAATAGCTGCTGCCAGAGCTAGCACAGGCTCTGCTAATTCACAAGTCGGTGGTGAAAGAACTTAAAGGAAACTTCTAGCAACCCACTAGAGGGGGACCACATGGTGCGCAGGGACATGTCTGTGGAGCACTGCTCCACAGCATCCCTCAGAACGAGGAGGATCCACAAGTATCCCCCTCTCCTGCAATGAGGCATTTGAAAGTGAAACCAGCTGTTTTTAGGAGCAGAACTACAGCACAGCATGCAGAGTAGGAAGCCTGAAAGCCAAATTATTAGATTATAGGTTTCACAGTGCTGCTGCTCCTTTCATAAAATCAAGAGTGGGTCATTAAAGCTCTGAGACCTCAGTTTTCCCAGATGTATATGAAAAGTAAATCTATCACAGATCATATAGCTCATGTGCAGCAGGTGAGACATCTTACAAGCAACAGCCCAGCCACTGTACCCCACCAGTGCCAGGTTGTGACACTGCTCTGCGGACTCCTGTGCAGCACTTGGTTCATTAAACACAACATGTCAGAGGCAGAAATGCCCTTCCTGGCCTGACTGAGAACCAGCTTAGCACGACATCCATTTTTTCTGTCTGTCTTCATTCACTGCTGGTGGGAGAAAGCACTGTAGAAACCTTGGGGTGAATCTCACATGGATACTGCCTTTGCACACACCAGAAACTCTCAGAAGAGTCTCGTGGTCAGATTAAACCCAGATGCAGAAAATCAAAGCAGCCACAGCTCAGCAGAGAGCTGCACAGGGGAGGAAGGCAGAAGGAAGCCCATCACACTGACAAGTGACTGCATTTGCCAGTGTGGTTCTCAAGTCAGAGTCTTGAAGAACCCACAGGCTTTCCCCATGAACACAGCACCCCCCCCTCTGGAACGCACCCACCTGACTTTGCTTTTATGTGCTGCTGAGTCAGGGGAAAACTGCATGCACCCATGGACATGAATGTGCACGTGTTTGTTTATGCATGAGCTGTCAAGCCCCGAATTATGCACAGATCAACAAGGCTCTTTGAATTCCCCGACTATGAAGTGCGTGACATTTAATCTGAGCCTTCCTTTTGGATTTCATATCGTGCATTATCAACAATGGCTATTCAGCACACAAGTACCCTTTAGAAAGCTTTCATCAGAAAAAGGAACTCATATAAAGGAGATTGAAAGAGACAATGTCTCTAATGCATAACAGGTTCTCCAGCTTCCACAAAACATCAGTGTATGTGTACTGTGAAGAGCATGCACAGAGTCAGTCTGCCCCCAGCCCAGAGTAAAAGCACTTCATGGGTGGAGAGAATGGAGTTTGGAAGCATCAACTATAACTTGAATCTGTACATCTCCTCACCTCCCTCTTTTAGGCTCCCTTGGAAATAGGCAGGGTGAGACAACCCCCAGAGGTGTTCGTTTTAGGACAAGATGCATCATCCCCTGCAATGGTTCACCTCTTTCCATACACTACAGGAGGAGCCTGGATGATGAGCAAGACTAGGCTTTTGATTGCTTTTATATGGATGGACAAGATCCTTGCGGTGAACTTTTCACTACCTGATCCTAGGCAAACCCAGTATCACTTTTGCCCGTCTCACAGCATGGAGCCACACTTTGGGATTATGAAAAAAACTAGACAACATGCATGGAAAGGGTATGGAGATGCTATGTCCTATAGTCACAGCCACAAAGGATCCACATCAGCCTAAGGAACTAAAGCAAGATTTCTCTTTTCATAGCAGAGAGGAGGCAAAGGGGTGGACATTGGTATGTGGCACAAACGGCCTGGGTGACAAGGGATATCTTGAGAACTGAGAGGTCCTGCAGGAGCTCTCTCTCCATCTTGCCTGGCACATGCAAGAGGAGCCTTAGGAAAAAAATGTTAAAGGTAGTACTGACTAGTTCTCCCTACTTTTGTTTGTTTCCTCTACCCAGGGACAAGGAAGGAGGCAACAGAGATATTCAGGCAGCCAAATGATAGCAGCATCAGTGCTGACAAATCAAGGTCTCAAGTAACCATGGAAAACGCAGCATTGCCAGATGTCCCATCTCTACTATCAAGGGTTGTTTAAGGACCTTCCCTTCTTTTTCAGTTTTAAGTCTCAGACACTTGGGTACAACAAGTTCCAGTAATACCAGGATCATCCATCAGGACTCTGTGTGTGTGTATACACACACTGTGCCTGTATATATATACACATCTGTCTGCAAACATACAGCACAGGCCCCTGCTTAGAAGAGCTCCTGACATAGAAGTGTCAGGTTTTAGTCAACACTTTCCCCATTACCTTTCACTGTAGTGTCATTTCCATGCAGCCAAGGCTCTGGGGGTTTCAGGTTGGCCTCTTCTCCCCCATGTTCTTTGACTAATGACAGGCACTCGGTTTGCATGGTGATGTGATGCAGGGAATAAATTGGCTGGAGGGGATAAGCTCAACTGCTTTATTATTCCTCCATCCATCAACCCTCAATGCATCCTGCTCGTCCAGAGATTTAAACACTGGACATTGTCACAGTTCATGGAAGGGATTGGAAGAATTCCTGATAGGTTTTTGCCAGCAGACAAGGCAAGAACACGCTAAGGAGAAAAGGGTTGCACTGGGCAGAGCAGTAGGGCAGGAGGGTAGAAGGATGCACCAGAGGTGCCTGCTGTTCAGAAGCACACCAGATCTCTGGTTAGCACTTACAGAGACTCCCTCAGCAATGCTGATATTAAAGTCAGCTAAATTTTACCCTCACTTTACCATGAAAACAACCTGGGGAAACACAGACGAGATGGTCTAAATTCTTTGGTCCTGTTCAGTGCAACCTTTGACTCCTGGTAGATTTCTGCTTTCTGTGGAGTAATGTTTGGGTGCTCTTTATTGCTATTGAGTATCTTCTACAGAAACTTTTCTTCCTAGGCCACAAAGAGAATGTTGGGGAAAAGCCAATACCACCCAGCTCCCCTGGATTCAGTATTGTGGTTTTTGAATTTCCCTCTCCCCTCTGCAAGGAGGCAGCTCACGTTTTTACCTAGTTGGAATACGCCAAACATCTACCATGAATGGGATGCCAGGCAGCTAAAATTAAATGCCCAACAGAAAGACTAAGAGGGACTTAAAGCCACGGACCTTTAAGGTACCTTGTTTCTTCAGAAAACAGCCTGCTCTCTGGAGCTCTGGCTAAGACTGGCAACACAGCCCTCCATTTCCACAACACAGTCCTTCCTGAGGACTCCATACCACATGGCAGAGTGTCTGCAGCCAGGCTGTGCTCCAGCATTGCCCACACATCTCTCACAGCATTGCAGCAACACAGCATGGGGCACTACTGAGGCTGCTGCCTGGCTGGGTGCATGCCATGCACAGCAAGGCAGGGCCAGACAGCCAGGAAGGCTGAACTAAAGGCACCTTCTTGGCTGCCAGGAAGGACAGGAAGCACAGCTGTCCTTGGGAAACTGCCTGCTCTTTGTCACATCTATCTCTATCTACAGCAGCCCTAGCTGGAAGCCCAGAAAGAAACTGCAGCACCCAACAAGGGCTGGGAGTATTTTAAGGCTCAGCAGTGGAATTCCTGGAACAACATCTGTTGGCTGAAAGAGCTTCTCAAGTCTTTATATGACCATAAGCATCCGACACCAGAGGTTTGTGTTTCACTCATAAGGTGGCACCACTACAAAAAGTGCTTCTGCTGCCATCATGGGTTACTGAATGCACGGGTACTCAGACAAAAACACCATCTGAGTCACCCATGGAGGTTCCTGAAGACTTGTGGGTTTTCTATGTAGGTCTCTCTTTAGGCTGCTGACACAAACTCAAAACTGTTTACTTTCTCAACCCAGGCAGGATACAGCTAAAACCAAGAGGGTTGCAAGTCTTTGTGTGCTGCTCTGCCTGCGCCTGCCCCTCTGGGCCACGCAGTCAAAGAGCTGCTGCCTAATTTTAGTACGAAAAGGAGGGACTCCTCTGGTTTGCAGCACCAGGCAGCTGCAAAGGGGACTGCACACTAATCTCCATCTAAAATATAGAACCCTTTCAAACAAATAATTAGGTGGCCAGTGTTATCTGACACTCCTCTGTGCACATCTCCCACTACACCAACTTATCCTATAATACCACTCCTCAGGAGACCAGACTACCAAACCGTGGATTTATTCCTAACTGCTTTTCTCCAGATGCTCTCCTCTGGGCCTTTGACTTAAATTACGTTAATCCAAATCCCTAACAAAAACATCTAGGAAACTCTGCATCAATGGAGGCAGCTACCAGTCCCTATGCTTAGGCTTCTGATTTTGGCCCCTTAGGTTCAGAAAGCGAGCACATGGTTCCTGACCACAAACATCAGCAGAAGCTGCTCAACCTTCAGCACTAAACCCAGCTACAATGGTTTTGATCATTTCCCTGTTTTGGTGATGGATCTCTCCTCCCCATAATGACAGCAGCAGTCAGTATAAATCTGGAGTAGATTTTCCTACAGACACTTGTCCTTGACTTTGCCCTGTAAGATGAGCTGGGTAAGGGTCCAACCAAAGTCTGGTATAAATGAGTCAGGTACAGCCTAGGCAAGGGCTTCCCCATCAAAACCAATGCACAAATATGCTCAGTAAGTTCTTACTTTGCATACAGAGGGATAGAAAGACATTTACAGATTTAGGTAATTGGAACATACACCCACTGCACAGACTGAGGATGAGAGACTTATGCACATTGTGAAACCCAGGAGGAAAGTTTGCTACTGGGGTTTCACCAGAGCCCTGGGAGGCAGAGCTGTGGGGCCAGCACTGTGTGGTGGGCCTTCCAGTAAAACCCTGTGCATCTCCAAGCCTCTTCTTCTCCATCTCTCATCCAGGGGTCAGCCACACTAACCAGTGCCACAGATGGGCACTGAAACACATAGAGATGCATTAAGCCTTGCAGATGACACAGAGCTTCACAAACAGAAGAAGCCCAAGAAGGCCAGAAAGTAATTTATCATTTGTAAACTACTGAGAGTGTTATTGGTTATAGCTGGATTTCTTTTCTAACATCTTTTAGCATCTTGAACAAGAACTTTCTGAACATGCAGTGAACTCATGCTAGCCTGCGATCTCCAGGACAGCACCAAACCCATATTTACCAAGGGAAGGCAGAAAGCAATGCGAACAGGGAACACCTGGTCACCTCTTAAATGTTGCTTTTCCTGCTCTGGAAAAAATCCAAATGTATTTTGTGGCCGGCATTGGGTCTTTTCCTCACAAGACTTATTTTCACATACCTACATCAAAAATACAAAACTCAGAAGATCTACGTTCTATAAATAATGTCCAAATAGTGCCAAGGTCACCAAACCATTCCCTCTGGCGCCAGGCCAGAAGTCAAACATAAACAATCTCAACATCTTTCTGGTTCACGTGTGCTTTTATCCTGTGCCAAGGGAAAGCTTGTAGCCAAAAGCGTAGCACTAAGAAGACAGACACCCCCACCTCATGCACAGCTCCACCCAGGTCAATATGCAGCCTCCTGGGCAGCCTGGTGGGAAGGCAGCCAATCCTGCCTGCGTCAGAGGGAGATACTCTTTGTGTTCCAATGGCATTCAGCAGTTTTCACTAGAAATTTGGGGGTTTACTGGGTGACGACCAAGCACACACATCGCACAGAACATTTCATGATCCAAACAGCTCAAAGCGATATTTGTAACCAGCATGTGGTACCATCCCTCCCAGCCCCTACTATTCAACACGTTGACCTTCAGAGAGCTGCAGGAGAAGTGAACACCAGCTGCAGATGTACTCCTGGCATTTTGCACGCTTCAGCACTCAATGCTCAATGAGAACAATAGGAAAACATTTCCCTTTGGATCACACCCCAGCCTCCAAGCAACTCCAAATGGACTGAAAACCTCAGGGGAGGGCATGTCTGTGGTTTATTCTCCAGGAGATCAATGGCCACCCCAAGCCTCGCCTTGCTGTGCATCTCTGGAGATGCTCCTGTGTTCATATCTCAACAATAAAACCTCATTACAGGCCCACAGGCAGAAAGGACCAACTTCTCTTGAGACTGTAGAGCAGAACTCACCTTCTCAGCCTCCTGGCTGGGACAACCACCTACCCAGGGAAGAGCTCCCTTCACCTTGCACTGCAGTTGAAGCACATGAACACACACATACTAAAGCAACCAAGCCCCCCTTTCCCCAACTACCATCCAGCCCTCACTGCTGAGGGCACCAGGACACCACAGGTTCATGGTGTCCCTCACATTCTGCTGTGCATGCATTAGGTATGTATTTATGCAACCTAGCTGAGACAGGGCTAGGGCTAGTTCAGGTGCTTTCACGCTGAGTCTTAAGAGCTTGTTTATTTTGGAGTTTTGCCAAAACCTTTCTTAGAAAACTTCCTCCCTGGGCAGACTCCCCTGCTTGAACTGTAACTACTATTTATTTGTTTAAAAATCACTTTCCTCACCCACAGGCCCTGAATGCCATTATTCAGCAGACTGCTCTACTGCAGAGAGAGTTACTGAACAAGTTATTTATGCCAAGTCCAGAATAGCCAGTGCTCTTGCATTCTCTGTAGTTTCTCATGGCTCAGCTGTGCTAGTGGTACCCTAATGTCAACAAGGCTTTGGTTGCTGCTGGCATTTGTAATTCCCAGCCTTTGCAGACAGAGGAGATTAAATGGTACCCATTTAATCACTTGCAGCCCTGATTCTCAGCCAGCTGCAAGAGAGTCAGGTTCATTGCTCAGGTAAGAAAAAGACTCACTGAACTCCAACTCCAAGCAGCGCTGAGGCAGGGCAGAAGAAGCAGGTGCTGAATAAGGTGCTGCTTCTTGCTCAGCCTGGTTTGCTCAGTCTGAGCTGAACACAACAGAGGAGCCTGATAGCTGCTGCTGCTCTAGACAAAGCAGCACACCTGCTCAGATGGGACAGCCAGACCCTGCAAGAGGCATAGCAGACCGCTCAGCACGCAGGAACATGCAAGCTCTGACGAGGATGCAGAACCCGCTGAGAGCTGGCTTTCCGCACCTTCCCCTCTGTGATGGCAAGGGGTCTGTCCCGGCTCCCTCCATCGCGGCTCTCGCCCTCTGCCCCTCTCCCTGCATCCTCTCCAAGCACCTCCCCGTCCACCACGGCCAAGCCCTCCTTGCGGCCAGGGCTCCCCAGCACACCTACAGGATTGCATCCCACGGGGAGCAGCTGTGCTAGCTTCCCTCATCCCAGCCCGACGCAACGCTCAGCCCCCGGGGCAGGGGGGTCAGGACTCAGTGGTCAGGACTCAGCCTCCCCTTTCAGGCACCTGAAGTACTCATCTGGGGGCCGTGGTCCTCCCGGGACGCTTCCCGAGCACGCGGAAAAGGACGGAACACTTCGAGGAAAGAAGTGACACCGGACTCCTGCCTTTGTAGGCAGGAGTAACAGCCAGGAGAAAGCCCTCGCCACAAAGCCAAGGGACAGCCTGCGCATCACCTCGCAAGGCGGCACGGCTGCTGTCCCTCCAACGCTCGGAGTAACCTGCCACCCTCCCACCAGGATACAACGCTCCACCACCTCCTCCTCCTGCCATCCTACCCGGACCGGGCACGGCCGGGATGAAGACGGTCCCATCGCAGCCATGCGCAGGCAGCACAGGGGCTGATCCCTCTCCTTAAGCCCCTGTTCTTCCGTCCGTCGGTCCATCCATCCCTCCCCCGTCCGCGCTGACTGCGAGGGGACAGCGGGGACCGGCTGCCAGCACCGGGCTCCCACGGGGCGCACGGCCGCGGCGGCGTCCGCGCTCCCGATCCCCGGGATCCCGAGGGGCGGCGGGGAAAGTCCGCGGCGCGGGGGGACGCGCACAGCACTCACCGCCCTAGCGCAGGTCCCGGCGGCGGGGGACAGTCCCGAGGGCTCGGCTTGGCTGCCCCATGGGCAGAGCGGTCCGGGGACGGCCACGGCGCCGCGCAGCCCGCAGGCGACCAGACTGAGNGCTGGGTTACCTGCGGGCTGCGCCCGGGTCCCGTGTGGCTTCTGTGCAGGTCACGCGGGGGCCACCTGTGACCGCGTCTTGGCGCGTGGGAACAAAGAGCGGCGTCCCCCGGCCGGGCTCCTGCGAGGGAAGGAGGGGCGGGGGCGTCCGTGGAAATAAATCCGTGGGAGAAACAAAAGGCTCCTGTCCCAGCCGGGAGCTGCCGGAGGGGGTCTCATCGCTTCGTGTCCGACGGGTTAGAGATGCCGAGGGTCGGCAGCGAGATGTCCCGGGCCTGCTCTGCGATACACGGGCCTCGATCGAGCTGCTCACGGCCGCGTGGTTTCGAGAGCTGTTTTACGATTCCCTGAGAAAGGCAAAATGGAATAAACGTGGGCGCAGGGGAACACGCGTAGTTTTTCCAGGTGAAGTGGTACAGGGGAAGAGCCTGGCTACACAGAGAGCTGCAGGGCCAGCTCCCACAGCCAGCCCGGCCTGAGCCTGCCCTGCAGCGATGCCCGCATCACCGGGTCCCTCTGGGAGGATGCTCGGTGACCAAGTCGAGCGTGCCGGCGTTTTGATGTTGCAGTTGTCTCAGAGCAGATAAGATTGTAACGAAAGAGAATGGAGCCACGGTAAAGGACAAACATCAGGGGCTGTTAGAGGGATGGCAGAGGAGCTAGTGGCAGCTCTGTCCCTATCCTGATGCAACTCCTTCTTCCGAGGGAGGTTTCTGGTGTGCTCGTTTGACCCAGCTCGTTTCACAGGTCCAGTTTGAAGGTATAGAAAAGGATGATGCCTGTGTGAGGGAAAGGGAGAGGGAAGTACAGAGAGTGGGATCGCGTGGGAACCTTTGAACTCACTTTAACCCCATAGATAAACCCTAATGGAGAGCCACATCCTCAGACATACAATGTGATGAGGTCATCGCAAACACAAGGGTGTCCTTTGAGAAACTGAAAACTCATCCACTGGGAGCTGGGCTGAAATGTATCATTTCACAAAGGCCAAGTAATGAATCTTTGGGAAACAGAACATTTCTTCAGAGGGAATATCTGACATTTCAGTAGCTGGTTTTGCTGCATAACAGGGGGGAGAAACGCTGATTTAAATTTTTTTTTTTTTTAAATCCAAGTTCTAAAACAAATTCAATCCTGCCTCGGAGCTAGTCAAACATTTTGCTGTGATAAAGTTCAAAATTTTCAGTGTGATTGTGCCAGAACATGTACAAGAGATGAAATATTATACATACTCCATCTGGGCTTTGTGGCATTGAAATATGATAATGAAATACAGAGCAAAATGAGAAGGCACAACCAAAACAATCACGTTTTACATTATTGAGATGAAATAACTATGATATTGTCAAACAAGGAAAGTCAAAATATGTCATGCTGGCTTTTTTTTTAAAGAGAAAGTTGCATTCAAAAGATCTCTCAAAATTGTTTCAAAGAAGTAATGAGCAGTTTTCCGAGGACAGCTCAGGCTGCTGCATCAGGGTGAGAGTTTGAGAAGTAGTAAACATTTATTTTCAATGTTCATCATTCAAACAGTTGTGTCATCTGATGTCACAAGGAACTATGGGGTTATTTCTGGCACGTATAAATGTGCTTTTGAAAATATTACCCTCAGCCAAGATTTGAATTCATAAACAAGAGCCAGAGGCCTTCTGCGGCAACTGCATTGTTTGAGGCTGCCTGGATCACCCACCCACCCACCTTTTATTAATTCAGAAGCCTGGTCAAGCCTTTGTCCTCCCTGCTGGGTGTTTCAATGGCAAGACAACTGCCACAGGATGTGCTTTCAGCTCTGCCCCTCTCCCCTCTCTCTTGGATGCTGTATGGTCAGAGCAGATCGTCACAGCATTAACACTGCTCTGTGTGACCACGTTTGATAGGTGACCTCAGACTTTCAGGCACATGTTTTTCCCGGCTCCCCCAGCAACAGGCAGATGCATGGGTGCAGGCATATCTCTCCTGACTCCTTGCAGGCAGGGTGGGGTGCGGCACAGCTCTCAGGGGGATCGGCAGCTCTCTGCAGCAGGAGGCACTGGTGAGAGGATGCACAAAAGGCAGCAGCTGGTCTGCGGGAGGCTTTCACCTGCACCACGCTGCTCTGTTACACGGGCCCAACAGGCTTTAGTTTCCCTCACAGCAGCTTTAGTAAGTGCGCAATCAAACCCTCGCTGAAGCATCTCTAGCAGGCACCAGTGGCCTGGGGCTGATGTTGACGTGCAGCGTTGTTCTGTGTTGGAATCAAAGTCATTGGTTAGAGATGGTAGCAGCATAATTGTTACGTGTGTAAATCAGCAGAAGTTATTGGTAGTAAAGTAAAAACAAGATACGTGTTAAACAGTAATTGGGTCAAATATCTTTAAAAGGCCTTGGTTTTGGGAACTCAGGGTCCATTTTGCGTCTTGCTCCTGTCATGCTGAGTCTGGTGTGGACAGTATATCAACCTCAAGATAAGAAAAGAATAAACAATAACCTGAAGACCAAGAATCAGTGAGTCTTGCTCATTTTTCATCCCTGGCAAAGAACTCACGCAGGGAATCTCCTTCAAGGGCCCTGGAGGTAGGTTCCCAGCAGGTTGTGGGGGGAAACAACAGCCAAAAAAGCCTCTCACAGTTCTGCAAGACCAAGGAGATCAAGTGGCTCGGAGTCACCAGCCCGCTGTGCCCCGGGAGCTTCAGCTGAGACAATCAGGCAGGAGAGAGGGAAGGATGGAGAACAAACTCCAAGCTGGACCTGGGGGAAGAAGCGTTGCAAACCAGAGTGGAGAGGGGAGCAGAGAGGGGGCTGCACCTGTCCCTGGATCCCGCACAATCCAGCCAGAGCCTGGTGTTTGAATGAAAGGGGAAAAACAAGTAAAGGAAAAATTTGTGAACTATCGTTAAAAAATGCCCTGCGCTTGATAAGAGCACATGGACAGAGACAGTGACTCACAGAGAGTGGGACACAGAGAGATGGGGGCTCAGAGGCCCCAGGCAGCAGTGGGGAAGGGAGGGGTTAGTCCAGAGTCCCTCCCAAGCAGCGCTCATGAATATCTGCCGGAGGAGCATCTGTAAAGGAGAAGGGTCTAGCAGCCTCCCCCGCTGCGGGGGAGAAAGCCTTTTGTGTAGATCAAAGGCAGAGCCCTGTTTTTCATAGTCCTGGGCTGGAGAAATACCAGCCTGCTTTCTGCATCTCCAAATAGGACAGTTTGTTAAACACGATGCCTCTGAAATGTGCTAAGGCAGCTACACCAGTAGGATTTGTTATATGCAGTGCTGAACACATTAAAATACATTCTGAGAGGATGCAAGGCAGGCTAGAGCAGAGAGACTCGGTTCTGTTAGACTGTGTGTGGAGCAAGCTGCTGCAGTGCTGACGGGGAGGATTTGGTTTTTCCTCAGGCAATGCCGAGTCTTAATTTTTCTCCTAGGCCAGCTGGAACCTTGGAGAGGGCAGATAAAGCCGGTGGGTGGCACTGCCCCCTGCTCTTCCCTGGGGTCCTGGCCCCTTCTGTTATCCCAGAGCCAAGTCAGGGAATACCCATGAGGGGTATGCCTGGGTGTGTCCTGTGTGTGAGGCTGGAGAGGCAAGAGAGAGAGCAGGCTGCTGAGAGGGGACAGAGCTGGCACTGGGGTGTGCTGCTTCCTCAGGTACCCCCTCCTGGGCCCCAGCAAGTGCAGGTGCTCCCTGTCCAAGGGCTGGAGGCTGGAGCCATCTTCAAGCAAGCCCTCTGCCTACAGAGCACCTGATGGGTGCAGATCTACTTTATTTAGTTATGTTGCAAGGTGTTGGGTGGAAAGGACTTGGAGAGGACAGCGTGTCCCTCTGAGCCTGGGGAAGGGAGGCAGCAGGCTGGCATAGAGCAGGCAGCTGCCTGCAACTTTGAAACAGCCAAAATAATCAATACCCTGCAGATGTCTCTGGTTTTTTATTGGCACCTCTCGCAGCTCTGGCCACCTGTCCCCTGGTGTGACCCCAGCTCTGCAGGTCCTGCAAGATAGCGTGTCCCATTTGGGCTAGGATCACTTCTCATGAGAAGAACCCCTGAGGTTAGGCTGGGGCATGAAGATGATGAGAGGCACTTTCTTTACTAGGAACAAGACACAAGCTGCTTTCAGAGCAAGGCAGCCTTTTTGTCTTGGAAGGGCAGCACAGGGATCTGGTGCAGGGTCTGTGTCCCCAGGCTGCTCTTTGATGGTGCTGCATAGTCAGATGGACAGGCTTTCAAGGAAAAAAAAAGCTGTTGTGAAAGTTGTGTTTTCTGATCTGTGAAAAATGGCAAGGCCTAGAAAGAGTAAAAAGTAGGTTCTATATTGGCATGAACTTTTTTGCGCTTCTTTCAAGGAAATCTCAAAAGCTTGTTTCTGGTCAAGGCATTTTGATGCGGGGCCTGCAAATGGTTGCTTTTGAATCTCTGTCTTTTAAATAATTTTATGCATACACAATTAAGCAGAAAAATTGTCACTGGAATACAAACTTTAAAAACAATCTCTGCAAATTTTATCTGAAGTAGAATAAGACATACTCAATGTCTTTGATGAAATAGCATTTTTAGGAGGAAAAAAAACCCCATCAAAACCCCAAAACAAACAAAACCACAAAAATTAAAGTGAAAAAGCTACTCCCAGAGTAGCCAGAAGGATTCTTGTGTGTACCCAGTGTCACTGAAAGGGGCTCCAGTGCTTGCACAAGACTCCTGCAGAAGCTTTGCTATCTCAGCAGGTTGGGCACAGACTCCATCCCCTGTAAAAGAAGGTCACATCAGAACAGAGCAAGATTTTTTTCCCTCTTTTTCATGCCCCTCAGTGGCCTCCCACACCCCCTTTGGCTTGCCACCCTTACTTTTCAGAATTCTACAATGCTTTTTTGCTGTTACCCTATAGCTGCTTTTACCTCCAGCTGTTCACCTCAGCAACTGGGCTCCTCTGAGCATCCATGAGAGTCCTCTTTTCCATGAGAGTCCTTTTATTCTGCATCTGAGATTGTCTTGTTGTCCCTACAGTATGTTGAGATAGTTGCTGACTTCAATTTTCACCCCTTAGGTTGTAATTTTCTCACACTCAAAAATACTTCCTACAGTTTCCTTTGAAAGATGCCACAGAAAATGTGCTGAGTGGTAGATTTATAAGCTGCAATATCAGGGAGGATGGTTAGAGTATGTAGTCCAAGCTCTTCTACCCATCACAGCTTCTTGGGTTTCATAGCCATAGCATACTTTCCAGAAGAGCAGTCAGGACTAGCTTTTACACTAAAGCTGCTTTGCAGGAGTTACCTTCCTGAGCACTGAAGGACTACAGTCAACACACTGTTTGACCCTGTGTCTCAACCCACAGGGCACCTTGCTTTCCCCCACACAGCCTTCCAGAAGGCATGTGGCTGGCAGGGACAAAAGCTATCCTGTTGTGCATGTCCTGCAGGCAGCATCTTGAAAGCAACAGCAAGTCTACAGGGTGGGCACAGCCTCCCTCTGGGCACAAAAACCTTGTATGACAGGCAATCAAGTTCCTTTCCCCTTCCAGAAACATGCTGTAATGTTTGAGCAGGTTTTTGGGAAAAACATACCTAATTTTGCATTGGGGTTTGCTTGGCATCTATCTCTGGTGACCAGAGGCTTCTGTACCCTGTACTGATGGCTTAAAGGACATGGCACATCTGGAGGCAGAGGGTGACATGCTCTCCTCAACACTGCTGGGCTTGTGGCTGTGAAGCAAATATATGGAGCAGTTGTGTTGGACAATGTATAATTTGAAGCTGTTGCACCTCCAAGTTTCTCCATGTGTTTTCTTCCTCATGGACTTTTTTTTATTATTATTTTGGCAGCAAACATCTTCTTTAACCCCAGGAGTAGCAGTTTTATGGCTTCTGTATCTAAAGGTCTTGCATTCAGTTTTCACAGGGAGCTGCTTTGGAAGCATATGTATTTTACATCTCCTATTAATAGATGAGACACCACAGGGTCATCTCCTAGATTAACATTCTGCATTTGTCTCAAGCCTCCAACCCTGGGTAATTTACCTCCCAAACCCTCCTTGGTGCTCAGCAAATGCAAAGCAGCCTGATTTGCTGCAAGAAAAATGAACAAGCCATGTGTGGATACGAGAGAAGCGTGAATCTTGAATGGAGGGAGCTGGTTTTTGAGAGTTGACTGTCGAAGTGTGGCAATGTTAAGAGTCAGCAGATACCATCCCAGCAGGCTTTGTTGCCTGCTGGCAATCCCAGGTGCTGTGCCAGTGACAGCAGTGCAATGATTATACCTGGAATTAGATTTCCACATGACTGCCACTTGTAAATGGTCCATGCTTATTCCTTGTGCTGTGGTTCTGCTCCCTTGTGATAGTGAGCAGTGTGGGCAGTGGGCAGTGGGCTGTGCTGTGGGGGCTGCACCTCCTTGGAGAGGACATTTCCCTGCCATTTCCCTCAGGTCCAGAGCCCTGCAGCCACCACTGGCTCCTCACCCACAGGTGGAAACCGCGATGACTTTATCGCCGGGGTTGTGGCTGCTGCAAGGCAGGAAAAGGCATCTGCCATCCTCTCTCCCCAGCCAGGGGAGGCCCCTGCAGCCCCTCTGACATCTTTGACACCTGCTGTGGCATTTCCTTGGGGAAAGCAAAGCTGATGGAGAGCTGCCCACAGGAAAAGAGCTGCCTGTGCTTTCTTTTCAGGTACAGGCAAAGGTGAGGGAGATGACACAGGCAAGCTGCCTGCCCTCTGATACCTGAGAGGAGCCTGTCTTACACCCTAGTGAGTGGGTCTCCCAGCCAAAAACAGGAGGGATGGAGAAGTGGGAAATGGGAAGAGGGCTGTGGAGACAAGTGTTGCAAAAGTGTGAGAACTAATGGGGCAAAGTGGGATTTCCCCCAAACCTAGGCACCACACTGGGTTCTAGTAATGCTCTTGCCCCATCTGGGAGGCTGTAACTGTTTCTGAGGGGATGCAACAATAGAAGCTATAGGAAAAACATGTAGAAACAAGGACAGAGGTCCCTCCCAGCCCGGTTCTCTTTGATTTGAGCTGGAAAATTAGTGACTAAGCCTTGTTTGGAGCCCTTTCTTCCAAGGTCAGCTGTGCTGTCTGTTGCAGCCATTCATTCTCTCACTGCGGAGTGGTCGTGCTGCCACACCAGTGAAACCAGGAGTAAGGAGCTTCTCTCCCTGCCTGGACACCCCCAGCCATTTGCTGCTGAGGGTTTCTAGCAGGGAGGGAAAGCTCACATGCCAGCTCAGTGGTGGTGTTTTCAAACCACAGAGCTAGGGAAAGGGGGCTGCCCTTCATCCTGGATATTCCCAGTCCCTTTTCCACATTCAAATAAGCTGATTTAGCTAATGATTACAAAATCCTGTGAGAAAGATGGGTAGGAAATAACAAAAGACAAATATGAGGCTGCATGAGCTTTTCCCTTCTGACTTCTTGCTTCTGATTGTTTGTTGCTTTTCTCTTTTTCTTTTCTCGCCTTGTGGGCTGAGATTTCCTTGGCTTAATCTCTGACAGAATGTGAGATGCTCCTCCTTTGTGTTAATTGATTTCCATTGCCAAAGTTCCAGGTCAGAAGGGTGGGAGAATGAAAGAAGATGCCTTCTCCCTTCTGAAAAGGACATTGCCTGTCTCTCTTTGTAACTCAGGGAAGCAAGGTGCTGCTGGGGCCCCTCATGAGCCAGGTCTGGGGGTTGGCACACCCTGGTATGTACGCACAGTGCGGATGGAATGTGTGTTCCCCACATCCCAACAACAATTAAGGAGCAATTTACTCTTTAAGATGCAATGTAAAGACTTCAGAGCTTGTTGGTACAAGGCTGAGAACAAAAGATTGGAAGAAGACTGAACCAAGTGCCACTGCCAAGCAGAGGCATTTTAAGAAGGAGCCTCTCATTTTCCCAGGGTACTTTTCCCAAAACTACGTGCAGGACACCAGCCCAGGTCCTGATGACCAGCTCTCCAGTGAGTGACCCTATTACAGCCTCCCTGTAACTCTGCATGGCCCCTTTCTGGAACAGCTCCCAGATCTAGTTTTCTTTTCATCTTTTTGTTAAAGAGTAAGTGTATCCCCAGGATCCAGACCAAGTGCATGCCTCATCTTTGAATCCCAGGGTGCTGCTGACTGAGAAGGGGGCTCTGTGCCTCCCACTGGGGTTCACAAGGATGGAGGGAAACACCCATGTGCTCTAACCACAGCTCACCAGTCAGAGAAGCTGTGATGCCCAGGCTGTCCTCCCAAAGAGGGAGGAGGCAGAGCCCCTTGGCAGAGCCTCACAAGAGGATTTCCCCCACGACCCTAAATCTCTGCACGCAGTGTTTGTAGTGCTGCCCGCTGTTCTCTGCATGCACGACGAGGTCTTTGTAATTAATTTATATGAGATGCACAGCCAACTGTACTTGCACAGCACACTACAGATTAAATTCAACATCAAAGAGCAGCTGTGAATGTTTCTTGGCATATATAGGCCACCTAGTTTAACATTTCAGCTGTTTCTGTAGTTAACTGCATCAGCCCCTAGACAAAGCCAGGCAGCTGCCAACAGCTGGAAGGCTCCAGCAGAATGGGCAGAGCATCCACCAGAGACCTCTTTGCCTACGTGGCACTATCAGAGCCACAGCCATGCAGGACAACATCCTGCATGACCACCAAGGTGAATATTCAAAGCAGGACCCTCACTAGAGCTGGAGCTGGTGGTTTGCTGCAGGTGTGGCTTCCCTGGTCAACAGCTGTGCCCTTCTCAGAGGCACTCACGTCACTGGTTGTGATCTGTGCCACAGCAGTGCTGCTGCCAAGCAAAGCCCTGCACTCTGCTGAGTTTTTGGTTGGCCACACACAGCAGACCATGGCTGTGTGCCTCTACACAACAGCAGGGTTTGCAGACCCTCACCCAGAGCATGCCCACCTTGTCTCCTCGTCTTGGAAACTCAAATTCAGGGCTTCCTGCTGGTGACACTAAAGTTTTCAGTGGGGTCACCTTCCAGGGCAGTCACTACTCCACCACTGCCACTGCAGCAGCACCTCAGAGGAACAGCCTCTGCCAGAGGTGGGTGTCCCCTCCTCAGCCATCACTGCTGGTGTGCACCCCCCTGGCCTGTAGCCATTTGCTCTGGGCTGTGTAGCTCCTCTCTCCCAGCTTCTCGCTGACACCAAACTCACCAGGAACCAGTTGCTCTCCCAGAGGAAACCAGAATGTGTTCATACACCAGTGACAGATTTCCTCCTGATGGTAGTGGTTTATTTGACAGAAGCATAGAAAAAATTAATAAACAGTGAACTAAAGCCAAGGCTTCTTCCAGTGACTTCACTGTGGGAAAGGGAGCACCTTTGCTTGTTGGAAGCCAAGATTTACATTAAAAAGTAAATTGCTCTTCAGTGTCCCTTGGTGTCTGCTGTGCCTGCAAGCAAAATGGTGCTTGTTAGGAGTAGGCTGCAACAGGCTGTCCTGCACCTGACTTTAGTGTCAGCAGGAAAGATTGTTTTAGGGAAAACATGACGAGTTCCTAGGAAATAACCTGCCTGTGCACCCTGCCATACCCTACTCAGTCAGTGTGAGCCGGGCAGTGAGCAGCCACAGGCACCCACAGAATGCTGCCCACAAGGAGCATTCAGCTCCTTGCAGGAGGAACCAAAAGAAGGGAAAAGCACATCCTAAGAAAAGTGGGAGTTAGCAGGAGCTGTTCAGGGTCAGCAGGATCCGGGGTGGGTCTTGTGCAGCACCACCCTGAGAGTCTGCTGTGTGTGGGGCACGTGATGGGGACACAGCACGATGGCATTCAACCGGTCCCTTGTGAAGCAGAGCTGTGACCTGCTGCCCACAGCCAGGTGTCAGGATTTGCAGGGTCCCATGGCCCTGCTTTGCATCAGGCTGAGGTCAGGCAGTGCTGGCTGAGGCTTGCCAGCTCCCTCTTTCCCTGCTGACTGGGAGTGTTCAACACTACGGCAGAGAACGTTGTAGCTTAGCACATGCTGGTCACCAAAATGAGGGTGAGTGGTATGAGATCTGTCAGGGTAAATAAGGAAAAGCTTAGCAGAGACAAAACATTTACATAGATTTGCCCTGCTAACAGACTAGGAACAAAATAAAATTCCTCAACCCTTGGTTGATGGGGTTGGCATTGGATGAGAGGCAGGATCTGAGCTTCACACCAAAGGGAAGATCACTTGGTTCTTCTTCAGTCACTTCTGCCTCTTTCACTGATAGCCTGGAGGGCCACTTGGGTTTTTTTGTCACCAGGCTGCTGGCTTGCCCTCTGCCCTGGCCATGGGGCATCCTGCTTGACCTGTTGGACACGGATGTGTGCAGCTGAGAGCACTTGGTAGCTCATGGTGAGACTCTGAGGACACCTTTCCCTCGGAGAGTAGAGCTTTGGTGACCATCTAGCAGGATGGGAACGTTCCACTGCCTGACAGTTATATAAATATAATGCTTGGCATCTTTGCATATATACTTTTAATGCCATGAATGCCTTTGCCAACTCCCACATTTTCCAGTGTGCTGAGTTCTGTTCTCAGTATATTTTGCCAATTTACTGAACATGTTTTCAGTCCCATTAGGGTAAATAGAAAGCTTCCTGCATCTGGCCTCTTCATGTCTCTGGGCGCTCTGACAGCTCCCCTCATGCCAAAAGTGAGGCCAGTTCCCAGTGCAGCTGTTCCTGGAGCCTGTTTTCCTCTCAGGGAGCAAGGATAAATAGCAGCATTTCACAGAAGCATGGCTGAAGGGAAATGCACTCCTCAAAAGTGAGATTCAGTTATGAGTAGGTTTGGGGAGAAGAAACTTCAAAGGAAGGAACAAGAATTAATCCAGATTCTTCATCTAAAAGTGACACCGGCTTTGTCCCATCCCTGCATCAGGGATGTACAGACACCTCTGAAGCAGCAGGTGTTAACAGAAAGTGAAACTGTCCATCATAGCACTGCAGTTTCCCTCTGTGCCAAGAGGCAGCCCAAAGCCTGTGAACCACTTCATGCTAGCTAGGGACACAGTAGGATGCTGTCTCTACTGAGTGCTTCTGCCTAATAAGTTTTAACCTGAAGTGATATAGGAAGTAAACAAGCAGCACAAATGGTGACAAGTCACCTTGCTTCCTAATAATCAAAATTAAGCTTTAAATGCAAATCAATAGTAACAGCGATGGGCAGGCTTGAAATAAGGCTTAGATGTGACCATGTTTCCATCACCCTCTTCCTGAAATTTCTATCCATAGCCAGAAAGGGTCAGTTTTATCACTGGAGGTACTTCACCACAAGAGGCCAAGTCTCTGATGATGTCTGTTGTTCAGGATGAGGTCCAGCTCTCACTCCTAGCCTCGATCTAGGGCAGACTTGGCCTGAGTTTTAAACATCATATTTTTATTCCCCACACAAAGAGCCAGAGAAGTTAAATCCTGTATCAGCTGGCAGCAGGCCCACAGCAAACAGCTTTTCTTTTCAGATCTGGGTCAGCCCCTAGGCCTGGCAGAGCTGGGACATAGTCATGGGGTGGCCAGATCTGCAGGGGCCCAGGCAGGGCAAGGCCCCAGCTTCACACACTGCTCCAGTGTACCCTTGTCATCAGAGGTGCCTCTGACTCTTCTCCAATGTTCACCTTGAGAATGAGATGCAAACTGGCCTCAGCCCACACTTCCTAATAAAATTACAATGATATTTTTCCAAAGAAGTGTAAAATATCATTTCCCTGGGCACTGTGAGGTGAATAGGGCCAGGTAGCCAAGGAGACAAATGGCATGAAATTAAAGAAAAATAAACCAGCACTATCAGAGAGGTGAGAGACTACTTTATAGGAAATACTGGGAGCTACTTTGAGTGCAGTAAGCAGTTTAGAGCTTTACCTTTGTTGGAAGGACATATGGGGAAAAGAGATGTTCACCATTTCAATTAAACTTTGCTTGTTAGAAGTGTGAATTACAGCTTGTGTTTGGGCATGGATCTACCAAGGCTAAACAACATTTTAAGTAAGTAGAAGCAAATTAATGCTTAGTAGATTTTCTAGGGTCATGTCTGACAAATTTCATTCATTTTATTAAGAATAAATATTTTTTTTTTTATTTCTGGGGAAATAAAAAAGTCCACAATATTCACACTCTATTCCTGAAGCCTGAAGTTATTTGCTCTGGTAACTTCACCACAGACTAGTGGAAGCACATTAGCTTGGTGTTGAGGAACCTTAACCCCATGCAAGGATCCCCCTTATCTTTTTAACCCTTGTACTGCCTGAGGTAAAAAACTGCTCTTTTCTGAGAGCTCCTTTCCCTACTTTGTGCATTCAGGCAGAGTTCTTTTTGATTATACAAATCATTTCCTCAGCGTGCTTTATTACAGTGAAGCAGTCTTGCACTTCCTTATTCAGCAGAAACAGCTCTTGCAAACAGCCCAAACACCTTCACTTGGCAAAACTCCACATCTGCCTAGCTCTCACTTATCAACAGACTTCCTTTGCCCTTTTTGGGTAGCAGCATGCCAACAGACATTCAGCCAGCTCTGCACTGTGACAGCAGCAGCTCTGCAATGAGGCTGTGGGCATGTGCCCCAGGGCTGTGGGCATGTGCCCTCTCCCAGCATTACTGATGCTCTGTGGTCTGAGCCACAGCCACATGGTCCTCCTCCCCTAAAAACACTCACAGCAAAAGGCCCTGTCTGGAGATCTCAGCCTGAGACATCCCCAGATCTAAACAGGACAGGCTTTAGGATAATTGTGCCAACTCTTCATCCACTTGAGTGAGCAGAGTTTTGGAGACAGGAGCCCGGCAACAGCACTAACATTGAGGCTGCTGCTCAGGGCAACTCCTCAGAGACATTCCTGCTCTCACTGAAGGATGATTTAAGAAAGAGTGTGCAAGTGCATACAGAGGGCACAGAAGGACATGTGCCCCTCCCAAAGCTCTACATTCAATTTTGCAGTTTTGTTTTCCCCTCATCTTTTAGTGGGTTTTAATAATACCTGTACATACACCTATAGGTGGACTTGTACCAGTGAAATGACCCCTCTGGTTACAAAAGATCTGTGCTTAATTGGCCAAAAAGCCTCTAGACAAAAGCCTTTGTCTGTGTTTTAACAAACAGCAGTCACCGTGGCATTTTAAGCTGTCTATGGAAATGTGTATCTTAAGGTAAAAAATGAGTGTTTGAACTGGCTTTGTGAGCATTTGTGAGCATTTGCTAAATCTGACATTCTTCTGCACAATGTGCCCAGCATAAACTGTGGGCTCCTATTTTGCAGATGTGAGCTTATTAGGGCTGATCTAAGCCTCCTGGTGCAAGTGACTGCCAGGTTCCCCAAGGGGACACCCAGGAGAGTGACAATGAATTAGCTAAAGCCCCCCTACTTTAATCCTATAAAAGGAATCTGGGAGGAGTTTAATGAGATCTAAGGTCACACGTGTTGTTTTTCCATGGTGTGTTGCTTTTGGTGGTGTGGTATCCCAGCATGACAGACCTCCACTGCTGCCACCCTGGCAGAACAGGCTGCAGGGCTGTCCCCTGGGACAAACCACCAAAAAGAGACTTTTGCTCAAACTAACCTGAAGACAAAGTGCCATTTGGGCCAAAGTGCCATTGTAGGGACTGGCTGGCTCCAGCACCCCAGGAGCTGGGCTCATCTTGGAGTCAAATCAAGCAAGGAGGTGGCCAGAGCACATATCTGGAGCTAGAGCAGAAAGGAGGGGAACAGGAGCTCGCAGGGGAGCGAGGAAGGACTTTCTTCTCAAGGTGGGGAACAGCTGGATTTTCTCTGCTGCACCTGAACCTGTCTCCTGGAGAAACCAGGGCTTGTGGCAAAACCCAGGTGGTGTGCCTGGGCTTGGGTATGCTCCAGGGTGTTTGCTTTGGGGGAAAAGAAAACTGTTTTTTTCTGAGGAAACAGAGTGGGAGATAACTGGGAAAAACAATATAAAACAGCTTGAATTCCAATGGGTCCTTGACTTTCAGAAACAACGTAGGTTGCATCAGGTTTTTTCACATAATACAAGAGAGAAAACCAATTTCATTCCACTTGTAGTGAGGCATAAGATTATATGGGACTAAATATGTGTGTGGGCAGTTTATTAGCAAATGGAACTGAGCAGAGAAGGTAAACAAACAAGCTTGTTTTAGGGAGACTTTGTCATTATATCACCAGTCACAGGCTCCCCAGGGAAAGCAAGCAAGCCTCTAATTGGACTTATGCTGCAATCAACAGCTGGCAAAGATCCCTGCTCAAGTGTAGGAGAATTGTGAAATTTGGCTTGGTTGAAAAAACATGCCATTTCGCCTAGTGATGCCAACATCTACGTGGCTTGCAAGTATTCTTTGGGAATTGGTTACCTTGTGGCCAGTGGGACTGCTGCCACAGCTGGATGGGTCATTGGGTACAGAGGGTTCAGAGAACTGAGCTGAGCAGAATCCTACCCCCATAAAGTTAAAAAATGATGGCTTAGTTTCCAGGCAGTTCAGTTGCTGGCAAAAGAATGCAAAGGAAACACTTATTTTTGCAGGGCTGGTGCTTCAGCCACTTGGGCTACCCCATCACCCAAGTGATTCCATCCCAGGGGCTGCACCACTGTGTGGAAGTGAGAAGGATGGAAGAAGGCAGCCTTAATTTTACACAGTTTAGGCTGCCAGGGAAGTTTACTTTTGGGATGTTTTCAGGCATTTAGCCATTGGTTAAAGTGCTCTGACTGGGAGAATGACTTCCCAGACATTTCCCTCTCCACTCCTCTGGAGACCAGCTCTGTGGTGACAGGGACACCCATATGGCTCATGAGCCACTTCTGAGCATCAATGCCTTGCTCCAGCAAGCTAGACTCACTTTCCTTGTCTTAGAAAGTGTATTCATACATCCCAATATGATTTTGATTTTTTCCACCAAAATGTAACTATGGTCAAAATTCTTCATGTGTGACGCTTTATGAGTCCTTTTCTTCCAGCAGATTCACTACCCATCCCACCATCTCCATCTTACATTTAGGAATTTGATTATTCCTTCCTAAGGATACTACTTTGTACTTGTCTTTATTAAAGTGTCTCCTGTTATTTCAGACTATTTCTTAAACTTATCATTTTGAATTCTAATCTTATCAAATGTGCCTGCAGTCCCTCCCAGATTAATGCCACCTGCAAATTAAATAAGATTGTTCTCATTCCATCATCTGAGCCATTAATGAAAACATTGAATAACATCTGCTACAGGAATGATCACTGCAAAATCTCAGCTGATGAATCATTCCATCTTGACAATTAAATGTGAGCAGTTTTAAGCTACCCTTATACTCAGTCTATAGAAACAGCCTTTGGGCCATGCTACCCTAAATTGTTTAGGAGTGTGCATATAAGACCAATGTCATAAACCTTACTGAAGACACCTGACATTGACTGCTCCTACCTCATCCACAAACCCTATTAACCTGTCAGGAAATAAATTGGATCATGTTGACACAACCTATTCTTGACATATTCCTATTAACTTAAAAGTTTCTCAGCCTTATTATCTAGGTGCTCAAAAAATTTCTTCAATTATTTGTTTTAGGATTTTTTCCAGAAATAGTTCAGCTCATGGCTTTATAATTTTCTGACTTCAGTCACTCCCTCCCTTTATTCAAGTGAAACTCTTTTTCTCTGCCTGGGAGCAGGATTTGCAAAAGCTCTCCACGGTGGCCATTATCTTCAGAGAGTAGCCTTAGGTCAATGTTTGCTTCGGGCTTTTGAAAAATCTCTTCTCCATCTGCACAAAAAGATTATGAAAATCAGGGGAGATGTTGTTCCTGCACTGCCTTTCTTTAATGCTACTCATTTTTGGGATGCGGGAGGACTTTACCCCTTCTCTCTGAGCACCAGGTAAAGCCTATTGCTCTAGCAGGAGAGGAGATGCTGTGCTGCAAGGGTAGCAAGCCCACTCATTCACCCACCGCTGTGTTCGGAATGTGTGAGCACATTGGCAGGCTCACCAGCTGCGCCCAGGTTCCGCAGAAGCCCATTAAGCTGATTTTAGAATTACTTTCTTATCACCTAGCTTCTTCTAAAGAGAACTCCGATGCTGAGAATTAGTAATGGGTGATGCCATTTGCATCTTTCAGGAGGACAATGAGAGAAGAATTAACAGCACAGCGATACCGCCAGGTATTATGATGCTAATTTTTCAAATAAAGGGTCAGAGGGCTTCAGGCGGTTATGAAAGGAAGTCTCTCTGTCCTCCCTCGACCTCCCACTCCCCGCTGCATTTTAAGTGGCAGTGGAAGCGGAGTACATGTCGGTGCTACATTAGGGAGAAGCAGCAGGCAGATGTGCACAGTGGAGAGGTGACCCTGCTATGTGCGTGTGTCCGTCCAAAACCCTTTCACGACAGATGTACCTTGAGGAAAAGCAGTTTGCGTGAGGAGCTTCAGTCGGCGCAGTCGGTGCCATATGTGAACGATTGTCCAGACTCCCGGCTGAAATGAGAGCGTTATCAGTCAGCCTCTGATGCTCAGGCACAGCAGCTGAGCAGCTCTGGGGTTAGGCGCTGAAAAGCCCCCGGCATATGGGGCGGCCAGCCTCTCCCTTTAACCCCTCCCCAGCCCGACAGATTGGGACATGAAAGGAGTCGCTGCTGCAGCCTGAATTGCCGGAGCAGGCGGTGACTGCAGGCAGCCGTGGGAAGGGATAATCCCGCAGGAGACTTTGCTCCTTGCTGCTGGTGACACTTCGGGTGGGATGAAGGTACCACCTCAGTGCCCAGCATTCCTGCTGCTGTGCCCTCAGGGACGGGCTTTTCTCCCCTTCTTCTCCAGCTGTGTTTCTTTGGCTTGGCATAAATTGTTTGCAAATGGATAAGAGGGGGAATTACAGTGTCCGAAACGACTTTGTGGCAGAGTTCTACCCCCTTCCCCAAATTCCTGGGGGCAGCAAGGAGAGCAGCAGGCACGGGATTGTAGTGAATGGTGGGCATTTCTTTTTCATGGCAGAGCTTGATACCCACCCTTCACCAGGTAGCAAGGGTGTGTCTCCCTCAACGCTGGTATATGTGGAACTGGTCATTTGGGAGGGCTGAATACAGAATGAAAAAGGGCTTTGCAGGCAGAGAAGTGGGAAAGGAAGGTTGGGTTTGGAGAGGCAGGATGGGTTTAGGGGAAGGTCTGACAAGATGCAAGACTGGGCAAAGCCGAGGGATCAATACGGAGCTGAGAAGCAGGAGCTGGAGGAGAAACCCACTAAGAAGTGGGCAACAGAGGTCAGCAGGATGTAGGGACGGGGGGGACAAACATTGTGTTGTTTGGAATTAAACCTTTGGGATACCTTTGTGTTATCCCATCTAGTGATGCCCATGAAAGCCTCACCCTGTGGCATTGCAGCACCATCAGTGTCTGCTGGAGGGAGTCACCTTCTAACATCACTTGCAATTACTGCTGGTGAGAAATGGATTTTCTGGACTCAACTAAAGCCTTATTAAGTTGATATGAACGATCCAATAAATTATTCCAAATTAAGTTGGGCAACAGCCTCAGAATGAAGAGTCCAGTTAATGAGGGAGCATTGTATCCAGAGGGTGAGGGGTGGGTGGAGGAGGGGGCTGTGCCATGCACAATGGTCTCTCAGTGTCATATTCTGCACAGAGGGGATTTTTATTTATTTGTCTCCTTTTCATTCTGGGATGACACAAAGGAGGAGAAAATAAC
This sequence comes from Leptocoma aspasia, assembly GCA_013399835.1. Taxonomy (NCBI): domain Eukaryota; kingdom Metazoa; phylum Chordata; class Aves; order Passeriformes; family Nectariniidae; genus Leptocoma; species Leptocoma aspasia. The sequence continues at coordinate 671,840 of VXAX01007967.1, forward strand.
TCCTTTTCTGCTCCAAACTGGAAATCAATGTTGCAGCTGTGCAAGCAGCACCCACCCTGATTTGCCTGAGAGAAAAGCCCCAGTTAAATGAGGGGAGGCTCCCAGCAGCCAACAAATTATATTACAGGGGAAGAAAGATTCAAGCCTCTCTTGTCTGATGCCGGTTCATTTACTGAGCAGCATTAACCCTTCTGTCTGCTGCTTTGTTGGTTGGCTTGGAGATATGCCCAAGCAGGCTCCCTGTATGAGCCTGTAGTGACCCCACCCCCAGGAGAGCTTCCCCTCCTGGGCTGGAGGGTCACCCATAACCTCTGAGTAACCCCAGCATCTGCCACTCTGCCTCATTAGGGTCTGAGAGTTAACGCTGTAGGGCCAGCTCCCGTGTGCCCTACACTGGTAATTAGCTTTCCAAGGGGAGGACTGGGACCAGCTGAGAGGGAAAGAAAATTCATTACTAGCAGTGAGGAGGGAAGGGCTTTCTTTCCACTGCTAACCATGCTGGCTTCCCATAGGATCTGCCTTTAAAATCTTCTTTTTGATTTTCTTTTTCTAAGCTGTAAGCTGAGCTATGGAGATAATTTGTCTCCTGATGCTTTCAGCTCTGCCTTTGCCGTACAATGGGCTATGAGATGCTTAAGGATTTTTTTGGCTGAATCAATGGACCCTGGTATTTCTGCAGGGGAAAGTGTAAGCGAGGTGAATGTTTCTGACAGGTAGATAGCAGCTCCGAGCTGCTATCCAAGGATCCATATCCTTGATATCCAAGGATACAGAGAAATGTGAGCTCCTGGGCTAGACAACCTCCCACATCTCAGGAAAAAAACTCCAAGAACTGGACAAGGAAAAAAGAAGAAGAGTTAAAAAGTGAACTAAAAATAGAAAAAACAGAAGTGCTTACGAATGAAAATAAATGAGGATATTCAGCGGTTTAAAAAAATGAATGAGGGTATTGAGAAGTAAAGCACAGAGAGGCACACATGGAAATAAACAAAATGAGTCAGGGTTAAAAATAGGTAAATACTGAGAGCAAGCAATGTTTAACATTTACTGACTGCAAGAGCAGGAAGGAATTCAGACCCAAGCAGCAACAAAGTAAGAGCATTTCAGGCAGAGCAATCTCCCGCCACCCCCCGCCTCCCAACTAAGCAGCTCTAGCTGCAGAACGAGACAATCAATGACTTGAAAACGTGTAAGAAAGAGGAAATGAAAGCAGCCAAACGAGCTGCTGAAGGATCAAACGCATTTGGACTTGAACTTAAATGTTACTTGAATTAATAAGATACATCCAGCTTCTGTGTCAGACCCTAACACTTTTGTTCTCAGTTTTATTCTCCTTGGAGAGTAGTTACACAAATCAGTGTAAGGGTAATGGATTACAAGTCCAAAGGAGGCATCCACAGTCCTCCAGTGGCTGAGATGCTGTGCTGCTCCCTCCTTCCCCCCAGCCTGCCTCTAAGCTGGTTGTGTCCCAAGAGGTTCTCCTGGACTATGAGTCCTTCAGAGCTCTTCCTATTTGTCTGGGCAGGCTCCAAGCTGCAAGTGGAATGGCAAATCATAAGAATTACTGAGACAAGCAAACTTGTCCTCTTGGACTGGGGAATGCAATTACATAGGTGCATAAAATGAGGAGGATTAATGCTCACATTTGAAATGGGAAAACCACAATAACAGGACTGAATTCAAGAAAATTGCTCTGATTTTTGATTTATGAAAGGAAGAATAGCATTTTTCATCTGCCACTCACTTCAGAGATCCTGAGCCTTCTATTCTGTACTGTCTGTGAGGGATTAAAAAGCCTTTCCATGATATTGAAGATTATTTTCGTTCTTTAAATAGAATTGAAAAAGAAATAAAATCCAGGTGCACCTTTTCTTACAAGAATGGAGGGGGGGGGACACATTGGAACAGTCTCTGCTGTGATTTATACACACCAGTCATGTCTGAAGGGGTGTATGAATAATACTTCCCTTGAAAAGGTTGTGGCACATCCACCTCTCTTATTATTGATCCCATGGGAAGAAAGGTTTTGTCATTTGCTTCTTTGGTGTCATAATCTCTGGCTCAAGGACTGGCTTCAGGCAGGGACAGTGTAAGGCAAGGTTATGATCCCTGAAGGAGGGACCTCTTTGATCCCCCAGGCCACCCATCCATCTGGGTCCAGAAGAAACCTTCAGTGCATCATAAGCCTCAAAACACCCTGTGACAGATAAGGACCTTCATTGCACAGGACAAACTTCCTTGTGTGTGACAGAGAGAGTATTTTATTGGTAGGAAGCATATAGAGAACCCCAAAAGAGGCTCCCCTTATCACCAGTAGACCATTATAACACACCAGAGGAGATTGCTTGCTCCTTCTGATTACCACCAGTTTAAGCACTTTGTGAAACAGTGAATCAAACAAAAACTTAATGTCTGTCTGTGGCCTTATCCTTCTAAGGACATGGAAGTGAAAGATCAGATGAAAATCAGAGTTTGCCCCTGGCTGTCGTGGTTACAGACCCAACAGCCCAGCAAGGACTGGGGAAACTCAGCTGCACCAGCTCCTTAGCAAGCCCATGGTATGCAGCACCTTACAGCAATTGCCCACCATGCTGCCATGCCCCCAAAATAACACTAACATCACAGGCAGGTGCATGAGTGCTCTAGGAACACCAGAAGAAGTACATCTAAAGCATCAATACCTCTTGTTTCTATCCATCCAACCCTTTGTACCAATGCTTTCCCCACAAAACTAGAGTGATGGGAAAGGGGTGGTCAGGCAAGGCTCCTCTTAATTCCCCCCCAATCTGCCCTGAAGGATACATTTTTGTTTTAAGAGGTCCAGATTATTCTGACCATGACAGGTGGTCTTGCAGCAGCACAGCGTATGCTTCATGCCGTGAGAATCATAGAGGGGCACAGTAGTTCTCCAGCACAAGAAGATGAGATTGATTATCTGCCAGGAATATTATGTGAGTTTTCTTAAAGACACAGAAGAATCCCCATTTTCAACTCATTTAGTCGCAGGCTATTGAATATTTTCACCTGAGTCCAGGCCATGGTGCCAGGCCAGGTGGCAACTGTCCTTGCTGTATCCACCAAGGTGATCACTGAGTAATGCCCTGAGCTGCCTGGTCTTGCTCATGGCAATAAGCTCCCTGTGGTACAGAGCACCTTGATAGGTGCAGCCCCTCAAGGCCAATGAATGCTTCCCAACTATCCATTAAAAAGCTTAAAATCCTGTAAATCTGATGGCAAGGTGTGGCTGTATTCATACAGCCAGAGAGAAAGTTTAGAGATAATAAGTGAGTCTGTGAAGAAGAAATGTAAACAATAGTTAAGTTCAGAGACAGTGTCCTTGGAACTGCGTTAGCTGAAGCCACCAATGGAGTCAGATGAATTACCATAAGACCAATCAGCTAATGGCAACTATCAGTATTATAAAAGTAGTGTGTTTCAAATAAACTTGCTCTTCATATTGTCACAGTTGGCTGGTGAGTTTCTGTCTCGCTCCTCGCTCGACTGTGACAGCAAGGTTCCCTTCCTAAAAAACATTTGGTGGCACAACATCCTTATTCTCATTCCATGTCATCCCATTGCTCTCTTTTAAGCCTAAGGGAATTTACACTGCACAGTGGCCATGGTCCTAACCCTGTGTTTGTAACATCCCAGCTGGAAGCCATAGGGATGGCTGTTTTGTCACAAGCAATGTGACAAAGTGCAATACTGAGGTGAAGAGAAGTGAAAGAGGAGCTGAACGCTGTAGAAATGTGGGTCCAGTTTGTTTTGAGATCCATGCTGCCCTACAAAAGAGCAACACGTTGTGTACTGTACTGGAGTGATGTGTTTTCCACAAACTGCTGTACTGCTCTGACTTATGCTTTTGGGGTCATCCAGAAACCCTGCTAGAGACAACAAAACAGAAGGCCCATAGAAAAATAAAAGGTTAGATGAGAGTGTGTGACCCCATTAAGATGTGTTGTTCCCTTCTTCCCAGACTCTAGATCATCCTAACTGCACTCTCATGCAGTGTGAGAAAGGGGCTTGTTCCCAGGCCTTTGGAGAATATGGGCTTGGAAAGAAAACAAAGTGTAAGTAAGGGTGTCTTTGCACAGGCTGGGTAGGATTCAAAAGCTGATGTCAATGTTTTTCTTGAATTTGGCTACATCTCCCAGACTGCTGGTGAGTAGTCCAGCATGGTCTCTGCCTTGGCACAGTGTTTAGAGGGAAGGAGATGAACTGTTTTTGTTTCCACAGAGATACAATCCAGGCCTGGCTCAGCCATTCTGAGGCTCTTTTTCACTCTGTACTAAACATGCTGAGACTGTCTCAGGCCAAGAATGTGGCTCCACCATCCAGCCCCAACACTGCTGCTGCAATCCCTGCAGGGTGTTCGGTCCTGGGGATGCAGCCCCTCTGTATCTGAGGACAAGGAACATCAGGACCCTCCTAATGGCTGCTTCCACTCTGTTAACCAGGCAGTGCCAGTCTGAAACCAATGCTTCTGTTAGGGAAAGGAATAGAGAGAATGTGGTCAAATACTTGAATAAGGCAAGGGATACAGATCCAGTAGATTTGGGTTTCAGTATCACCTTAGCCAAAAATTTGCCATTCAGCACATTGTCAATTGCATAATTGGTAGGCAGGAGGTTCAAACAGTGTCCTTACTATTTGCCATCTTGACAAAAGGCCCTCACCAGAACCATGCCCTAAGCTGATCATCTCTTCCTGTACTGGCAATTTGCTGCCCTCACACCATATCATGATTCCAGGGCCAAGAAAGGGGTATTTTGTCCACCTTCCCTCCCAAGCTGAGAGATGCCCTGTGCAGCTGGCTTGTGCTTGATTGCCTGAGTGAGTTTGATAGTTCATCTCCCATCCTTGCCATAGAATCATGTTGCTGCTGTGCCTCTTATATTTGTGTTTGTTTTCCTGGAGCTGCTGCCTTCATTGCCAGGTTCTGTTGGCTACACAAATCTGCTCTGTTGGCTGCCAGATCCCGTTTTGGTCCCCACACAAATGCTAGGGAAGAACTCTGTGCAGCTGCTGTCCCTGTGGGCTCACCTGGCCCCTCCTGGAGCCACAGCCACACCTGGAAATGGGTGCAGCCAGCCAGCCTCTGCCCAGGCACGGCACCCGCCACGCACAGTGGGAAACCCCACTGCCGGTGGCCTCATCCATCAACACCTGCACAAGAGCTTAAAACAACCAGCCATAGTCAGAGCCAGAGATAAAGATGATTCAGCCTTTTGCAGACATCTGAAGTGTGAAATTGGGATGATTTTTTCCCATCTGTGAAGCAATGAGCAAGAGCATTTGTGGAGGGAGAAGTAGTACCTGTCACGAGCATCACTCCTACAGATGGGAGAAAACAGCAATCTTTTGCATGGAGTCTTAAAATTTGAACTCAGATCTAAAAGACATGTTCACAAGTATCTATTTATATTATTAATGAAGATGTCAGGGGATGACAATTAATTTTGATGGGTCGGGCTAATTTCAATGGGTCGGGAGGTACAGACTGGAAAATTATTATAACCTGTCCTTTCTGTCATCATCAATGTGCCAAACCACAGTATGTCTAGGTAGCTCCACATAAACACTGCTGAGTCAAACCAGAGATCATATTTGGTCTCTAACAAGTCTGTCTCATTTTCTAATTTTGTGACATAAGCTGGAGTGATGCATAAGTGGGAAGCAAATATGATGAGTATATAAACAAAATAGGGAATATGAGTCAGTTCCAGCATTCAAGTCACCGACAACAAGCCACTTACTGTCAGGACTGTGGCTTAGCAAGCTTTGGTGGGCTCTGTGCTGGGGATATGGCTGGTAGAGAAGAACATCTGGGAACCTGCATGTTGATCCAAAGAGCAGTGGGCTCAGGCCAGTGAGACATCTTGAAGGCTCTTTGCCCTGCAGCCATTTGTGCCTACTGTATGGAAAGAAGGACAATAAATTCATCACCTTTTCAAAATCTACTGCTGGCTTTTCTTTTTCTTCTCCTCCCACAAAATAGTCTTTGTGGAACATGTAGTCATGAGCCTCACTAATTGGCTTCGTCTCGAGGATAAAGATTTCCTTTCTGGAACCAGTCAGCAAATAGACTCCTAGATTTGCTTCTCTAATTTGAAAAAATGACCTTTCCCTCTTCTTAAATTTTTGAGGATGAAATTTCTCCTACCTAGTCTTGGGGTTTAACATTCAAAGGCTCTTTCTTCTAAAGGAGAAATAGTGTTATAGGGCATTTTAATTAAGAGGAGATAATAATCCAGTAAGAACTAAAGCCGGATCCCACTCTCATCTTCAGTCCAGCTAATGACTAGCCACCCCCTTTTGTTCATGCCTGCAGGAAGGAAGTCCCAGTGTCTGGAAACTGGCAGACCAGAGGCCCTGAGTTCACAGTAGTGAGAGCATCCTCGGCAAATTAATCTCATTTTCTTGGCTTCCTACTGAAAATTGCAGTCAAAACTTTTAAATATTGTTGCTACTTGGCTGGTTCTTCTCCCTGACACTTTGTTGCCCTTTTCTTCTTATGGCAATCTTTTGGCTGTTTTTTTTCAGGGAAAAAAATTCTCTCTTGGCAGATGTTACTATTGCGAGAACCCCCCAATAACCATTTTTCCTCTAGAGAACTGATCAGGGCAGGTTAATTGATGTTATTTGTGTAGGACTGCATATAAAATGCCTGCCATGCCTTTGCCCTTTTGAATGATTACAGCTAGAGGTGCATAGATTATTCTTTAACAATTGCACACAAATTCAAATTTGATTAGATAAAGATGATTCCAGGCATTTTTCTCATTCAGACACTGGTGACAGTCCTCTAATTTGTTCAAGAAATGGGATAATTTTCTATTAATTTGCTGGTTCTTAATGATATAAAGCCAAAGTCTGCTATCAGATATAAACGACAAAGCTGAGTAAGTCAGAAGCTTAAAGCTGTTGATGCAGGGAAACAGCATATTTAATGGCTTGTAGACAAGTAACTAGCATGTCCAAATCCCAGTGTGGCTATCAAACATGAACCCTTTGATACAGGAACATTGTGTCCCCTCACTGCCTTGAGGAACGTAAAAAGGCATTTGAATGAATCTTCATCCCATCCCAAAGCCAAGAGCTGACCTCTGGTTTTCCTGGGTGCAGGACAGCAAATCTCATTCAGTACCAGGAGCGGAGAAAGCAAAGCTGAATTTTATCATTTCGTGGCCTCCATGCTTTGTGGCCTTAGTGTCAGAAAGCCCATTTAAAGAAGCACATGGGGATCTCTTGCCCATCACTGCCACCCTTGAGACGTTGTTGAGCTTTATTGCAGAAGAGTCTAAGCAGACATTCAGACATTGAGCCTATCAGCTGCTTCCCCTGGCTCAGTGTACAATTCGTTCATACTGTTCTTTTATTAGTTTGTGGCTGATCCTATCTCTCCACTGAACAATGCTTCTTTGGTATAAAATTGCTGCCAGCACTGACAGTTAGAATTACCATCCTCCCTTATTTTGATTATTTGTATTACTCCACAATTTATTCACCTATCATGGTTTCCTGATAGTGTATTAATCTCTCTTTTTTGTAAGTCTGTCTATCTTCAGTCCTTTTCCACAATCATCACAACTTATCTTAAACCAGACTTGAAATCTGTAGTGGAACTTGAAATACTTGTTTGAAGTCACTTTAATTGTGTTGGTCTGATTCCAAAGGCAAAAAAATTAGAAATAAAAAACCCTACACCAAACCCAAGAGTTCACAGAATTCCTCTGGTAGTTAGAATTTGAAAGCTAAGCAATCAGAATAACACAGGTGTGTCTGACAAAAGTCAGATTGACTCTGTCTGGTGTAACCCTACAATGCAAAAGGTTAAAAATACACATTCTTAAGTCCAGTGCAAGGGGCTGTAGGCAGAGACACTGGGCAGTCCTCTGTATACTCCCTAGAGCCCGTGCTGTTGTTACACAGGGATATGGAGACTAGCAGAGCTTTCCAAGGATGAGGGTGATGAACAGGGCGGGGCTCTTGCAGACAAGGGTGCTTCATGATCCCGCTCTTCCATTTCTCTCTTACAAAACTGTTTGAAAAATTAGTCAAAAAGTGCTAAGAGAGGCAAAGAGAAAATTACCCAGGCAGCAAGTAATCAAGAGAAACTTGAGGAGAAGAAAAAGCTAGACATGCAAAACCTGAATTGCGCACTGTAGGATGATTGCTCAGGGTGACGAGAGAGAGCTGATGGGAGAGATGGGAGAGTATAAACACTTCACAATAGCAGCAGTGAAGGAGGGAATTAGTCACACCTACAGAAGACAGTAAAACAAAATTCAAGGACTAATGCTGAAAAGATTGATTTCTCATCTCTTCACACCCAGGCTCCCCAGGAGCAGGACAACAGGAGAGCAGGACAGCAGGAAAGCAGGAGAGCCAGGCATGTCTCACCAGGCTGTCACAGTGTGAAGTGCAAGAGGCCAGCATAGCCCTGAGAAGCTCCTGGCAACTCTCCTTGCTGGCAGTGCCTGTGGCTCAATTGCTGACTGGGACTCACTGGAGGCACAGGGACAATCTCACAATAATTGCATTCTGAGTTGCAGGGAAAGCTGCTTTCCTTCCAATAAACCTGTGTGCAGCTGAGTGTAAACAAAGATAAAGGAGATGATCTGCCTCCAGTTTAGGCAATACAGAGTAAATGGGCCCCTCATATATACTCAACAGGTCAGTTTAGCCACATTTTATTACTATTACACCCTTTAAAACAGAGTAGTGGGGCTCCTTAGGACGTGCCCTGGCACTCTGCCCAGAGAAGACCAGTCCATCCATCATTTATCTGCAACACCACATGGAGGTTTTGCCTCAGCCTGACTTGGTGCATCAGTCTCAAACAAATCCAGCAATAGCCCAAGTAATTATTTTCTTTCCCTTTGGTAAATAAATATGCTCCAGCAATCATGCTGCAAGTAAAGTCCAAGCCACAAAGATTGTATCAGCACCATCATCTGCACTAGGGAGCAGCCTTATTTGTAAATCAGCTTGACAATTCCATTGAACCCTTGCTTGCAGTCAGAGATGTTTCCTAGAAAATCATGGGAGCACTGGTAACTGACCATTGTCTGTACCCTGCTGAGGTGCTGAGTGGCCCCTTAGTGTGGATGGAGCTGGGGTGCAATAAAAGCAGAGCACAGAGCAGCAGCTGACACTTGCCATGGGCAGCAGAGGGACGGCCAGGGGGGAAGCCCTCTGAGCCACACTCACTGCTCCACTGGAGAGCTCCCAGCTGAGCATGGAACAAGGGGATACCTCTGAGTCCCAGCATGGCTGAAAACACCCTGTGCCAGCCCAAAACAATGATAAAGTGCTTCAATAATCTCTGAGCATCTTCTGCAAATAAGGAAGTGTCAATACATGACACAAGCCACTCTCAATCCCCTCAGCGTGGTTTTATTAGCATTTATTGCATACATAGAAAAATGCAGTTGAATTCATCAGAGGAAAAAGGATGATGTTGATGGGATGTGTTCATGATTGGAATTAGTCAGATAGTTACATGTAGATAACAAATGTTTTAGTGTCTACACATGAATATTAGTGCTTTGGGTTCGATTTTGTTTTGAGGGGATAAAAAGTCAGCTTTTGTTTTCCACTCTGATGAGATTCCCACCTGGAGTGCTGCATCCAACTCTAGGGTCCTCAGTACAGGAACAACTTGGACCTGTTGGATTGAATCTAGAGGGCTATGAAGATGACCAGAGGGATGGAACAACTTTGCTGTGAGGACAGTTTGAGAGAGCTGGGATTGTTCAGCCTGAAGAGGAGAGGGCTCCAGTTAGACCTTATCCAAGCTTTCCAGGAAGGAAATCCAGTAAGGACTACAAGAAAGAAGAGGAAAAACATTTGCAGGGCTTGTTGTTGGACAAGGGCCAATGGTTTAAATTGAAAGAGAATCTATTTAGATTAGATATGAAGATGAAGTTTTTTACAATTAGCGTCGTCAAACACTAGAACAAGTTGGTCATAGTTGGTGAGTGACCTCTCCCTGGAAACATTCAAGGCCAGGTTGGATAGGGCTCTGAGCCACCTGATTTGAGTTGATGTCCCTGCTCATTGCACAGAAGTTGGACTGGATGACCTTTAAGGTTCCCTACATACCCAGATCATTCCCATGAACACCAAAATCACTAATTTCCTCTGAAAGTGGATCCCCTCTCTCTCCACCTTTGACAATTAAAAAATGCGTACCAAATTCTGTATGTCAGACATTGCCCACATCTGCATCCACTGAATGAGGAATTTTGTCCATGGAAAATGCAGAAGCATTTCCATTCAGCTGGCAGGGGAACAGCTCAGCCCCATAGCTGCTCACAGGAGAGCAAAGTCATGTCTGCAAGCAAGACCATGGCCCCTCCTTTTCAGCATATCTATTAATGGCAGTGCAAAGCTGCTCTTGATAGTAACAAAAATTTCTGAAACTTCAGAGCAAGGTTTATGTCATATAAAAAATCCCAAGTGATCTTTTGTGGCAGTTTTGAGATGTTGCTGTATCAGATACATCCTATTACCAGGCAAGCATGCAGCTAGGAAAAAGACATTTTTTGTGCCTTTCCTTGCTTTTTCTTCTTCATTTCTAAGTGGCCAGTGAACATATGCTCAAGCTGTATTTAATGTGACTGATCTTTGACTCATCTTGCTTCCCTGGAAAGTTCCTTCCCTGTCCCCAAAGCCCTAGGGGCAGGAGGTAACAAACTGTAACCAGTCTGCTACTAAATGGTGGACTGATTTCCACCAGACAGTCCTATTCATACCCCTGATTGTATGGGGATTTTTATCCTTTGAATTAGAGTCTGCTCTGAATAAGCAATGGAAAATGTTCCAAGAATAGATCATTTACTCTTTCCCCTTTGTCAAAAACTGCCACATGGGGGACAGAGAAGTTGAAAGTAGCAGCAAATAACTCAAAATGTTTGAACGAGAATTACAAGATGTGCCCAGATAATGATATATTTTTTTGGTTTGTGGTCTTATTCATCTCTAGAGCATTAAAATGAGCCTTCTGTGGTGCTTTCCATTTTGGGATGGGCCTCTGTCGGCATGCTGATGAGCCCAGCCCTGCTGTGCTCCACCACAGGGGCCATGATCATCCTTGTCCTGATCCAACCATCTCAGCTCTGGCTGGGGTCACAGGGCATAGAGAAAGAGCCTGGGGATTGTTTTGGTTGGACCAAAGTTGATGTGCAATATGTTCTGTCATGATTGTTATTATTCTCAGTCATGTGTTAGAGATCTGACAGCCAGATCTGATGTTATCTAGTCTGAACCACTTGCACAAAACCCAGATTTCTTTCCTGTTTGATATGAATGAATTTTAACCCCTGAGGGATTTGGAATTGGCTCAAAAAAAAAAAAAATAAAAGGAGCACACTCAGGACAGGTGCCATTACAATTAAGATGAATCAGGAAGATTATTCGCTCTTACAGATAAGGAATGGGACAAGGACTTTTATGTACGTTTAAGGTGGATAAGAAAAGTGAGCTTACAGTCTCATGTTGTTGCTTTAAACAGGGATTCAGCCTGATCCTTCTCCAAAGATGTTTGGTACTAAGTGAAATCCATGTGAAAATAAATTTGCACGCCTGTGTGTGCATTCATGTGTGTACAGGTCTGTGTACACAGAGACAGAGTTTCAGCTCTGTTCAGCTCCAGATCAGCCCCTCATGCCTAAACCACATCCTCTCCCTGTGCTTCCAGAGCCTTGAAAGGTCTGTGATAAATGATGGAGAGTCGTACAAGGGCTCTAACACTGAAGCATTTATCTTCCAATGAACCATCTGGCAATTACTGTTCCCTTGCTGCTCTACAGAGTTCCAGGTGTGAACACATCAGAGGTGAGTGTACTAATGTGCAAAAGAGACCCTCTCTCACCAGCTTTCATGACCACCTGTTCCAGGAAGGCAGCAAGCTTGCAGGGCTTCCCAGAACAGAAAAGGTTTGGGGCTGTCCCTCACGTCCAGGAGCTGTTTCACCCTAAGGGAGTGGTTGTACCCATTTCCATCTTGTGCAGCACTTTTTGATGGCTATTCTGAGCAGAAAGCTGTTGGTTTTTTTTTTTTTCTGGTGGTTGTTGTTGAACTTCACACAGCTGTTGGGAACTTACTTCTTGGGTTTTTGAAGGAGGTTTTTTCTCATGAGTTCTTTGCTAGAGATGAAGGACACACAGGACTTACTGTGTTTCTTGGTTTTTAGGTCGTTGTTTATTTTTTTCTTATCTTATATTAAGTACGCCGTCTGCATGCCAGACTGAGCGTATGAGAAACAAGGCATAAAATGGCATAAAATGGACAAAATGGCCTCGATACCCAAAACCAAGGTTTTTTTAAAGCTAATTAGCCCAATTACTTTCTAACACGTATTTTGTTTTTACTTTACTATCAATAACTTTTACTAAACTACACACGTAGCACCTATGTAACTGCTTTTTCTAACTAATGACTTTTTGCTACTAATGCTACAGAAAATGGAGTGGAAGTGGAGTGGAAGAAGAACAAGAAGGAGAGGAGAGGAATAAATTTTTTATTTTGTCTCTTATTCACTCTCATACTAAAATCTTAAAACTCTAAATACTTCACTCTGTGATAAACTCTTACTACTACTGCTACATACTTAGTTCACACTTGTGTTCTCTAACTCATCCCAAAGCCTTGGCAATTTTTTCCCTGGGACAAAGGTTAAAAACAGTGTCTTGCTGAGAGTCAGGGTTTTCTAAAACACACAGAAAACATTCTCTGTGCTCTGGATTCCGACAAAAGCATACTCCTGATCCAAAGACACAGAGTGCTGGTGCTCTTAGTAATAGTGACTTCATTGGTTTGTTTTGTTTTCTCTGATGGACTCATGAGGCTGCTAGCCCTTCCCTCACCGTACATGGCATCTGACAGGGCCAGGCTCTGCACTAAGAGCTCTCTGCAGCTGAGGCTTTCTGCTTGCCCTGAATCCTGCTTTTCCGTGAGCTGATGTAGGTTTCTGTTCACAACAGAGGAGCTTTATCCTGTGCAGGACACCCTCGTGGCAGCCCTGTAGCTCTGTGTCTCTCCCTTTTTTTATCTCCCTTTTTTTATTATCTTTGAACTTCTAATCTGTATGTTCCAAGCCTGGAACTTCAATGCAAATATGGCTGAAATAATCTGCTGCCAGGGTAAACTGTACCAGATGTATTAGATGGACTGTACCAGTATATCTAATACAAGGCATCACCCTCCCTTACAGGCCTTGCCTTGTTCTACTGATGACCCCCTTTTTGTGGGTGACAGGGGGAAAGGACTGTACAAATGGTACCAGCATAGAGCAACCATTTTGCATTTCACATGTATTACACAGCTTTATTTTGCTTTCACTTTTCAGCTGTTATCACAGCATTTATGGAGGAAAGGAAATGTGTGGATGATTTGTGGAGGAACAAAATGTGCCTTGAATACTTATGTGGGTTTCCAATGACTGGGGAGCTGTCAAGGAGTCTATTACATGCTGCATGTGAAGTTCTGTAGGGCAGTCAGGTGTAACTATTGCCACTTAGGTAGGGGCTAGGAGGGCTTGGTACACTGCCAAGGTGTGCAGGGTTTGTGTGGCAAGGTTTGGGTAGTGGCAGGCCTTCAGGCTGTCTTCTGCTGCCAGAAACTTCCCCTGTCCAAAAGATAAAACACCAGCTGGCCAAGGCTGAACCTATCAGCAATGGTGGTAGTGCCTCTGGATAACAGAGTTAAGAAGGGAACAAAAACCTGTGCAATTAAAACTGCACCAGGGGAGAGGAGTGAGATTGTGTGAGAGGAACAGCCCTGCAGACACCAAGGTCAGTGCAGAAGGAGGGGCAGGAGGTGCTCCAGGCACTGGGGCAGAGATTCCCCTGCAGCCCGTGGTGCAGCCCATGGTGAGGCAGCTGTGTCCCTGCAGCCCATGGAGGTCCATGGTGGAGCAGAGATCCACCTGCAGCCCCTGGAGGAGCTTTTGTCACATCCACACCAGAGCAGTGGATGTGACCAAAGCAGGCTGGGAAGCCTGTGATGGAGCAAACTCCTGGCAGGACCCGTGAACCCATGAAGAGAGGAGTCCATGCTGAAGAAGATTTGTTGACAGAACTGTTCCTGAAGGATTGCAGCGCATGGAAAGAGACCCATGGTGGAGCAGTTAGTGAAGAACTGGACTGTCTCCTGTGGGAGAGACTCCCACTGGAGTGGGGCAGAGTGTGAGGAGTCCTACCCCTGAGAAGGAAGGAGCTGCAGAGACAACGTGTGATGAACTGACCACAGCCCCCATTCCCTGTCTTCCTGCACTGCTGGTGAGGGGTGCAGGAAAGGAGGGGGTTGTGGGGAAGGGAGAGAGATTCAGGAATAAAGTTAATCTCAGGAAGAAGGGAGGGGTGGGGTGAATGTGTTTTAAGATTTATTTTTAATTTCTCATTACCCCTCTCTGATTTAATTAGTAATAAATTAAATTAATTTCCCCAAGTTGAGTCAGTTTTGCCTGTGATGGTAACTGGTGAGTGATCTCTCCCTGTCCTTATCTTGACCCACAAGCCTTTTGTTGTATTTTATCTTCCCTGTCCAGCTGAGCAGGGGAATGATAGAGCAGTTGTGGTGAAAACCTGGCATCCAGCTGGGGTCAACCCACCACACAAGGCTCTTTGAGCTTTGTCTTTTAAGAAAAGATATATGGGGCCTTATGATTCTGATTTATTTGGAACAAAGCAGCCTGACACCAGAATGGTGTAAGGAAGCAAAAATGTCAAGGCTGCATTTAAAACACAGGTTTTCCAACGCTATTCCAGTTATTTTGCATGTCTCAGTTCTGGGGACATACCTGTCCATGTCAGTCAACACTTCTGACCCACATGGGCCAACTCATGGACCTTCTGCAGGGATGCTCAAGAAGACCAGGAATACATGAACTAGGAAAGTGTGACACTGCAGGTTTCGGTCACCACACAACCTCTTGCTTTCCAAAATGTGTGATGGATTATGAGAAATGTACAGCTCAGTCCAGTGGGGAAAATATGTGCAAACTATTTGTAATGAGTAAAACTTACTTGGGTTGTTTAGTCTTCTCTCCCTTGACTGTGTAGTTTCATGTATTTTAAAATTTAGTTTGGTTTTGTAGCCAAACAGTATTCCTGGCTTTCTCTTTTAAAATCCTCTTGGGCCAGTAACAACTCCCTGGAAATCGAGTTGTTTTACTGAGGCTGCTCAAAAAAGCCCACACTGCTGCAGTGTGTTGCTTCTGACATCGACGTTTAGTGAATAAATGGAAAGCTTCTGGTTCACAAACAGCTGGGCACACAGCTCTGACAGTCCCATTTACAGCCCTCCATGCCAGAGCAGCAGCCTGTGTGAGTGCTCAGGGAGAGCAAATCCCATCAGGACAAAACCAGGCCAAGGAAAGTTAATTTAAACGAATATTCAGGAGCCATTTTTTGGCAATAACAGTCTGTCTTTATTCAAAGGTGAAAGGCTAATTGAAGATGATTAGCTTCAAAAAGCCTTGTATTGCTGCTGCCTTGCATGCCACCCCTGCACCACTTCGTGCACCATTCACTTTCATCACTTTTGTACATGAAAGCAGCTACACTAGTCAGGATAAAAGCCCACTTAATGCTGCCACCGTTCCAGCAACTTCAGCAGGAATTCAGAGGAAGTGTGTGCTGGAGAAGCCCAACCTCACAAGACTGAGCTGTCTGAGGTAGCAGATTTTAGCTTCGTGTAATTTAAACTGCAGGGATTTCTAGTGCTAGAGGTGGAAAACAAATTGTTACTTTTAATTGCCATTGGTATTTAATTGCTATTGGTATTCCCACAATTGAGATGGCTTTTATCTTTAAAATAATTTCTGCTTTTGATCAGAATTATGTCCAGTGGCAATGAATTTTGAAGTTTAGTTATTATGTGGCATTCATGCATTTTTCTCATCATTGAGAGAATATAGAATCAGAGAATTATTTAGGTCAGAAAGGATGTGTGAAATTATCTACCCAATTGCCCACCAGAAGCAGAGCCAGCTTGGACCAGGGTACTTGAGCTGCCTGGGTCCAGATGAGTTTGAACAGCTCCAGGGGTGAGGATGGATTTTAGCAGTTCCCAAGGCAAGTCTATCCTCTGCAAAAACCGCGGTTGCTCCTCCTTTTTGTACCATTTATAGCTAATGGGATGAACAACAGAAATGCTGGTTTGTGGTTCTCAGATCACCCCTTCAGTTCTGGTTTTGGAAATGGTGCCCTGGCTCCCACGCTCAGTTCTTTTGTCATCAAAGCAATAATTCTTCAGTAATTATTGAAGCAGGAAAATAAACAGCCTTTTTTCACAGAGTGGCAAGAAAGTAAATAGATAATTTATGAAATGAAGTATTTTGAAAAGCAGATCTAGACCTCTGTCACACCATAATCAAGGTGTTTATCACAGTATTAAAGCAGACCTATGTGGCAAACTCATTATGATTAGGTTACACAGAGCAGAGCAATGTGTACATCTACAGCATAACGAATTAACAGAGGCACTGCCAGGTTTCTGAGCAGTGAATTCCATGTGATTGCACCCAAAGACCTCCATCAGCATCAGATGTGTTATAGGAATGCACATGAGCACCATAGAACTGAATAAAAAAGAATAAAAAAAAAAATGGGGATAATTGCTGCCTTTTTTGTGAGGCAGATTGCATTTCAGAAAGAGCACAGAGAAAAAAGAAGAGCTCTATTTAGATAAGACTAATAATACTCTTCCTGGATTTTGGGCAGGAATGCAAGCACACACCCTGTTCTATAGATCATAACTGGCTTTTTTTATTAATAATGCATTCCAAATTTTTTAAAGGACTTCACTGAGCTTGTGTGTACATAAAAGACTAACTAGACACAAGAAATATAGTATCCTAGGAATGACATGTCCAACTGTGCAAAAATAATTAGTGTAGGGCATGAAACCTGGTTTCTGTCGTCTTGATGGATGTTACATGACCAGGGTGCTGGATCTGCTCCACGCTATTCACCAGTGCTGGGTGACATAGCAGGTTTTTATGTTTCAGAGTTTGGATTATTTCTTTACGAGCAGTGACACTGCAGGGGTACAAAAAGACCCGTTTGGGTTGTCCTGTAACTGATCTGAACACCAGAAGAAATTAAATATGCTGTACTGGAATGGCATCACCAAAGTGCTCTGCTAACTGGATGCAGTACCTTCAGAAGGTAGTCATCCCTGAATGGCTTTATTTATTGTAAGGACTCTCTGGGGACGTGTCTTGGACAGCTGTCCATGAGTGCTGGACAGAAACCTGTCTCACATTTTCATGCATGAAAAGTAACTTTGGTAGGGCAGACAAAACCAGCAGAAATATCAATTTCCCTGCTCAGCCTTCTCCAAAGGTAGAGTGGCTGAGCTGGATGGAAAGGTGGGATCATTGCTGTGGGTAAGAACAGGCAAGGCAACCTGTCACGGCTGGTGGCCATCTCCAGCTCCCTCCAACTCATGCAGCGCCTGCTGCTCCTTCTCCCACTTCCACATCACCAGCTCTTGGGATTGCAGTCCAGAAGTGACAAGCTGGTGACACAGAGGCAGGTGTGGATGCTCTGAAATCTGGAGCTGTGAAACTCTGCCAATATGGCTCAGGGCCCAGAGCTGTTTTCTCCTCAACTGAAGTGCAGAGAAATCTGATGGCCCTCCCAGTGACTGAGAATTTCAGTATAAGAAAGGATATGGAAACTCTCCCACAAAAGAGTTTGTTTCATCTTTCCCAGAGGTGACATGAGCCTCACAGAAATGGGAAGAATCAAACTTTGCAGCAAGGTAGAGCATAAGCACCCCTGAGGACAGTGGCTCATTCAGGAGGTACCTGATGAGTCCCTCCTGGGTGGGGAGTCACCCTCAGTGCATCCCAGTGCTGCTGCTCTGACTGAGCCTCTGGTGCACTCACAGCTGGCAGAGTGCACAGGGGGCTCTACAAAGCCATCAGTGGTCCCTAAAAGCTTTGGGTGGAGCTGAGGGAGAAAAGAGGTGCTGAACTTGCAGTGAAACACTGCAGAGTAACTCAGAAGGTCACAGCTGTACCTGCCCCACCTTATGCTTGTGATTGCAGCCAGTGAATACCTGCACTGGAAAGAACCTCTACACCCAAGAGATTCAGTGGGACATCTCCCTGCTCTTGGTGCTGTTAACCCTGATGACCACAACTGCATGGCTAAGTATAAAATCAGTGGGTGTCCCAGTGTGGTGTAAAGTTGACAAGACTAAAGACAAGGTAGTTTACATTGATTTTTTTTTGGGGTGGGTGACCAAACCCAGTGCAGAAAAGTATGCTGCAAGGTAGAGCAGTGGTTGAGGAGAGCAGGGCCATCTCACCTGTGAAAGCCTGATTTTAGATTATCAGTATTAAGCAGTGACAGCTCTTGTAGAGGGAGAGGACTGTCTGAGAAAGTTCAGCCCCCAAAATGCCAAATTTCCACTGTCTCACTGGCACCTGTTGCACAACTGATAACAGACAAGATATGATGATCAGATTGCATTACAAAATACTCCTATCTAGCCTCTAAGAGACAAGAAAAAAGCCCACAAGGCCATCCTGGTTCCCCTGGTTCTGTGCAAGTGAGAACTTTCATCACTGTGTCTGGGCTCCTATTAGAAGTCATCATTAAAATTACTGTGGAGAAGGAATTGCTGGTTGTCATCGCTGACAAAGACAGACAACTGCTAAAGCTGTTATTTGTATCAAATACCATCAGTGGTTAATAATGTTGTTTTTTTGTCTGAGACGATGAGTAACAGACTGCAATATTTAATGAGAGTTCAGCTAATTGAGCAGCATAGCCTGTATAAAGCTTAAAAGCTTTAAGAAACAAAAATGAAATTATATTGGCATCTAAATTTGGCTTAATTACCTTATCATTAGCTAATATTAGCCACTTCTAATATATAAAATCCTATGTTAGTACCAAGAAGTAACATCATCTTGTGACTGAGTCTGTACTGCAGTCTATGTTTTCACTGAAGTGCAAGATTTATTGCTGCCACCAAGATATAATAATGAGAGTTTTGTTCACTTACAGCAAAGAGTATTCTGGCTCACAGAAATATATATAGATGAAACAGAAACAACATGGAAAACTAACCATGAACAGACAGCAGAAAAGGAGTTTTAATTCAATTATTCAGAAGAAGTCTGGTTGCTTTTCTAAAACTTATCTTTTACTTAAGCAGGAGTTATTACCCTTACTACAGTCATAAATGAATAAAAGTCTGTGACCTTCTTATGGGAGTCAAACTGGGCAATGGCATAAATTTAGAGATTCTAAAACATGCTTCATTTCAATATTGCTGGGTCAGAGGTCATGCCTGTGGTATTGAAATCTCTCTTGGTTTTGCACATTCCACTCATCTCTCACCTGCCTTGTGGGAAGGGTTTATGCTGGGAACTGCTGAAATCCATGCTGTGTGTGTGGGATGATGCCCCACAGCTGTGCTACCATTCCCAGAAATGAATGTCTGGAGTCCACAGGGGACTGTGGCCCTGAGAGATGCAGCTCCTGGTGGTGTAGCTCAGGCTGCCTCTGGCTCTCAGCAGTGCTTCAGGGGACAGCACAAACAACCTGCAGCACACTACTGTAAAATAAATGGCCCCAGGTGAATCTTCTGCCTTTACTCTCTATTAGTGGTTATCTTATGTCCTGGAATGAGACACTTTATGTACCTCCCAAATTCTTGTAGTTTTCCAGCTGCAAATTCAACCTTTGCCATAGTACTTGAGAGTATCCTCCTCTGTACAACATACATTCCTTCCTTGGGTTCTGCTGAGCTCCTGGATTAAGTCCTAAGTCTCACAAGCTGACTGTGTGCTGTGTGAAAATTACATTTGTTTTCCTGGGTTTTGCATTTACTGAATATCAGCTTCACTGAACATCTTATTTTTCTTCTAGAAGAAAGCATTAAGGATTTACTGTTTCTAGCCTGTTCATATTTTATGGAGCATGTCCTTACTCATTTTCTCCACAAACTAGACAGGTTCTCTCTTTTCAATCTGCCTTCATATGAAAGTTTCCCCATGCCTCTAACCACTTTTCATCCAGCTCTTCTATTACTCTACATCACAGCAGAAAACAGCCTTATCTTAATTAAGGCTGAAAGTGCTCTTCTGATTTGTAGCTGAATTTTTCAAGGGCTCAGAAATACATGTTTATGAATGCAGCCCCACAGATTTGTCATGAACCACAGAGACACAGGACAGTGCTGGAAGTTCAAGTGTACAGTCATTAGAGACAGGGGTAATGAGATCTAGCCCCCCTCTGAAAAAAAGGGTTCTGATTTCCTAAAAAAAAAAAAAGAGATAAGACCCTTATCTCTTTTCCTCCAAAAAATGTCAGGAATGGTAGGTCATCTTCCCCTGCAGGTGTTCCTGGAAGGATGCACCGGGGTTTCCAAGGCTGACAAAGACCTGGCTGCTGCTGCAGGGACGGCAAAGGGCACCACTGGGATGCAGGGTCATGTGCAGGAGGAGGAGCAGTGTTTTCCTGGTGCTGACTTCTCCACCCTCTGGTGCTTCACAGAGCAGACCCGGTGCTGAGGTGGCACAGGTGGCACAGGTGGCACACTCTGCTGGGGGAGAGCAGAGAGCAGCAGACACCAGGAAAGTGTCTCCGTGCCACCCAGGGCACTCAGCACTGCCAGCTGCCCGCAGAGCTGCCCACAACAGCCCTCCCTCTTCTCCTCTGGGTGTGCTGGGACGTGCTCTGGAGCAGGATGAGATGCTCTGGGGCAGGATGAGGTCCAAAACCCTTCCTGCTAGCCTTCCTAGCAGGAAGGGTTTTGGACAGGGCTGTGCTGAGCAGCCACCATGTAACGCAGTGAACTTGGAGGAGCTTGATTTTAAAAACCACACAGACCAGCCCTGCCTTGGCAGGGGCTCTGCATGCCAGTGCTCCCCTCAGCGTGGCACAGGACTGCAGTGTGATGTTCACTTGGGCCATGAAGAGGTTCACACCAGCACAGAGCTGACATCAGGTGTTAGGGAAGCCAGAGGCAGCCGGTTGTTTTGGGAGTTGGGTCCCTCTCCCATTGCCATCACGTTGAGTGGGCACAGCCATCGAGGTGCCAGTCTGTTGTTGAAGACTTCAGGAGGCTTTTTAACCTTCTGCTACTCAAACCATTACAAAAGACATTTTTGTTGCCTTTGTTGGAAGTGCAGAACTGAAAATAAAACCTGCCTTCAGCAGTTGCTGGTGTGAAAATGTGGAATTTATGAGATATTAAAGCAGGAGTGAGGAGGTGCTGGGAGTACCTGTGATTTATACTAACCTCCATAAAAATGAAGTCAGTCTGCTAAGTCAGAAAAGAGCATGTTGAAGTCCTTGCCTCTTTTTTCCTTTGCTCAAATAGAAAATCTCTCCTCACTCCTCTATGAAATTGTTTAAGTATTTTCTCTGATGTGACATTTCTGCTCAAGTTGTGACAAAGGACATTCTTTAATAGCCAGTCTTTGCTGCTTTTGATACATACTGCTTGCAGGGGAGCTATTCATTGATTTATTTAGTTTTTTTATTCTCTGAACAACAGGATGAAGAATTGCAAATTTTCCTTTTCTCTCCCTCTCCCTGTTTTCAGTCACGATAATGAGAAACCTGGAGGTACAAGGAAACTCATCAAGACCAACTCAGCTAATATTTGTGTTTATTCTTTGACTTAGAGTGAAAGGCTTTCATTTAGAAATAATCTCATATAATGGTACTGAATAAAGAGAACTCCTCACATCTGCCCTTTGCCAGAATGGTTTCTTTGTGCTGGCATGCTATGGTTTGTACTTTCTTGGAAAAGCTGGGGTATATTTCCTCTCAGAGCAGAAGATTATAACATTTGTTGTGGTGAGGAAGTGTCTGGGGGACCATCACAAGCAGTAGAAGCACTTTTTAGCTGATGGGGCCTTTAGCAGAAGAAGCTGAAGCAGCTGTACATGTGTGTGTACATGTTACACAGTGGGGATCTAAAAAAATAGCAGTGCACAAAGCAGGGCTGTGCTGGGTCACTCATTAACAAGGCAATACTGAGAATGTGGGGATTCTATGTGTCCCTTGTCACACTGAACCCAGGTTGCCACATGCTTGTCCCTGCAAGCTTGGAGGCTGCTAGCCCCATTGAGACCTACTGGGTAGGGGAACAATGCATAAGAGCTCAGAAATAGGAACTTGCTGCCTGTTACTGCAAGTTAGAAGGATTTTCATAGTTACCTTAGTTGCATTAGACAAGTAGACCTACACTGAGTTATGCCACTTCTGTCACTGTGAAGAACAACAAAGACAAATTTTAACAATTTATAAATTTCTGCTGGGTTTCTCCCAGCACCCTGGGGCAGATGCTTTCTGATCAAAGGTGCTTTTTCCAATGAAGTGGGGAGCTTTGCTGTGGTTTGTTGTGGCTGGTGTGGGAGTTTTTAACAACCTGGTGTAACCTGGTGTTTCTGGGCACAAGAGAACATTCTCTGTCACAGGAACTGTACTTCAGGAAGCCTGAAGAAGGGTCACCTATTTCAGTGTGTACAGATTTCTGCTGTCACTCCATACACCTGACTTCTGCACCTAGATGTAGTACTGCCTAGCTACATCATGTCCACCAAATTATTTGATCTCCCTTCTTCTACTTTCTGCCGTTAGGCAGGAAGTTATTTAGCTCAAGACCTCCTGTTTCTTATGCTTGCATAGAGTATCTTGAATACCTGCAGAGAAAAAGACAATCAAGAATGTATACTAAATTAGAGACAAAATGCCTCCCCCTGTCACACAGAAGCTGGATGGTGTGGTTGTAAAACGAGATCCTGGAAACAGTTAATTCTGTTATAGGGAGTAACTGCCTTCACTTTAGTGTTGATCTCTTTCATCCCTGGGGCTTAGGAATTAGTTTTCCCTTCTTGTGAGAGTTATTGTAACCTGTTCTCTTCCACATGAAAAGGTGAAGTGGCTCCAGCCTCGGACAGAAAGGCTGTGGAGCCATGGCCCTGTCCAGCTGTGCCCGTGCACAACGAGCTGCTCTGTCCTCTTTGCTCCAGTTGACAACCTTTCCCATTCTTCTTCTCCAGCATCTGCTGTCTATTTTGATCAAACCAAGCCTGCCTCTTCCTTTTCCTTTAATTGTGCTGAAAAAATGAAAAGCATTTGGCTGGGAAATGTTTCCTCAGAAAGTCAAAAATATGTTTCATAAGCAATCCTGAGCTTTTGGCTTCCGGCAGAAAGATCCTGGACAAGATCCTTTTCTCTTCTCCTGTCTGTCCCCTTAGAGGTGACCTAAGGGTAAGGCATTGCACATGATTTATCCAAAAGGGAACCACTTCACTTTTCTCTCACCTAGTGACTGATTCACAACAAGACTTTGAGAAAGGATCATTTTACACAGCACATGTCTAGCACTATAGGTCAGCACCACATTTGACAAATCCTCCTCTCCTCCACTCTTTATACCTTCAAATAAATTTAATTTTAAGATTTTCTATAAACAACACATTGCTGCCTAGTGAAGAGAGGTAATTAGAGTTGTCTCTTTAAGATATTTTCAGGTTTCTTTTTTGTCACTGGAACTGTGTCCATGTGAAGATCAAGAAAAGGTGTCTTGAAGTCCGGTGTTATTGTGTCCCAAGGGTTATTTTTAAAACTTGTTTGCTTTTGAGATTATTTTGCTGGTGAGCTGAGACCATAATATTGATAATGTATTCCTGAATGAGTACTTGGAATAGAATTAGGAGATGAAGTTCTTGCCATCATAGTCACTCACTTCACTCCAGACTCTCCATTGTCTTTCTTTCTTTCCATTCCAGTGGATGTCACTGGATGCTTTTTGTTGGTGCCTTTGAAAGGTTGTCTGAGCTGACCTCCCCCCTGAAGGCACAGCTCTCTTCACAGTCAGATCAGGCCACCAGGGCTGTGTCTAGCTCAGCTGTGACTCTCTCCAAGGGTGGAAATACTGCAGGCTCCTGGGGCACCCTTTCCAGTCCATGAGCACTTTTACCGGGAAATCAAAAGGCACTTTGGGCCTTTGGGATGGTTGGTAAGGGAATTTGGAGCACAGGTTATTTTTTCCTCTCTCTTTCCAGTTGTGGGCAGTGCCATTGGAAAAAGCAGATGGACCCAGTCTATTAATACATGTCTCTGTGGCTGGTGTTGCTGCCAGAGCTTGTGAAACCTCGTGGGACCCCACCTGGAGTCCAGACACAGGAAAGACGTAGGAGGGTTGGAGGGTGGACAGAGTAGGGCCATGAAGATGATTCAAGGACTGGAGCACCTCTCCTGTCAAGACAGGCTGAGAGAGATGAGGTTGTTCTTCCTGGGGAAGAGAAGGCTCCAGGGAGACTTTACTGCAGCCTTTCAGTACCTAAAGGGGACTCTTAAGAAAGATGGGGACAGACTTTTTGCAGGGTGTGTACTGACAGGACAAGAGGTAATGGTTTTAAACTAAAAGAGACTAAGTTTAGGTCTGATATAAGAAAAACTTTTTTATAACAATGAGGGTGGTAGAACACAGTCACAAGTTGTCCAGAGAGGTGCAATCTCTCTGGAAGAATGGGAAAGGTTGTCAACTGGAGCAAAGAGGACAGAGCAGCTCGTTGTGCACGGGCACAGCTGGACAGGGCCATGGCTCCACAGCCTTTCTGTCCGAGGCTGGAGCCACTTCACCTTTTCACGTGGAAGAGAACAGGTTACAATAACTCTCACAAGAAGGGAAAACTAATTCCTAAGCCCCAGGGATGAAAGAGATCAACAACCAGAGAGAAATGTCCTTGGAAACATTCAAGGCCAGGTTGGATGGGGCTCTGAGCAACCTGATCTAGTTGAAAATGTCCCTGCTCATTGCAGGGGGCTGGACTAGGTGACCTTTAAGGGTCCCTTCCTATCCAAACTATTCTATGATTCCATGATACAGGGAAGGATATTTTTCCTTATATGCAACCAAAAATTCCCTTTTTGCAATTTGTCTTCCTTGTTTCTTATCTTCCTACTCGAAGAGGAGCCTGGCTCTGTCTTTCTGCATGATTTAGCTACAGTCAGCAGTGAGAAACATCCTGAGGCTACAGCAGCACAACTTCCTCAATATTTTCTTGCACATCATGCATGGCAGCCTGCCAATGTCCCCTCAGATGGATCTGCTTTAGCTCAAACACACAGTGTCTTCCCTGATTTGGGAATAGCCATTCACACATCACCTGATCTGGAAGCTCAGCTGGAGAAGGATACAAATCTGTCCCTCTGGGTCTGTTTTCCTAACTTGCAATTGTAAGAGAGTACTTGTGACCCTTGAATATCTGTGACAGTATTTGAGAATTGTCACCTGGAGCACCTGAGATTTGTTCAAGGACCTGTGTTTATCCTCAGTTATTTATAGGAAAACCAGATATTACCTCCCCCTGGAAGTGTGGTGGCAGGACAACAAGTTAACCATGTTTCAGGGATGACAGTGGGCTACATTATTTTTGACAGTGCTAGAAGGTGGACGACAGTTGGATATGACTAAAATCTGCACAGAAAATGTGTGAGAATAAACTTGCAATACTTTTCTCTGATCTTTCTGCTCCTGGACATTTTTTCCCCAAAGAACTATTCTTCAGTGCTTGGATTACTGTCCAGAAAATACTTCCATCACGTGCTGTCAGTGTAGCCATCCAGGCAGTGGCAGCAATACCTGACAGATGGTGAGATCCACTGAAAAAATGGTTTTCCACATGCAAAAAGAAATAAACAGAAGAGTGTGACGAGTCACTTGAATGGAAACTAGCTGGAGAAGACAAACCAGGAGGAAAGACTAGCCTGCCTATGAACTGAGGGCTAAAGAAGAAGCACCAGAGCAGGATGGCTTAGAGAGAAAACACGGAACTGCACAGCCAGAAGGAGCAAGGGGCCTTCCCTGTCCTAATCAAGTGGCTTGAGAAAGTCCAGGCTGTGTGCACTGGGGCTTCAGCCACTCTCCACAGCCAGTGCAATGGGAGGTAGGGGCAGGAGTGAGGCAAGTGGAGGCACAGAGAAGGAGGGCTCTGCCTGCCCCGGCTGACAGCAATGAGCCCAGAGGGCAGGCAGAGACCCTGCTGCCAAAAACAAGTCAAAGGAGGAGAGGGAAATTCCCCAAGGGCTTTTCCAATCCACTGGTGACCCACTGCACTTGATAGCCATCAAGGTGTACCCTGCCCAAAATTGGAATAGGGAAAGGAATCATAGAATCATCATCATGGAGTCATAAAATGGTTTGGGTGGGAGGGGACCTTGAAGATCATCTGGTTCCAAGCCCCCTGCCATGGACTGGGACACCTTCAACAGACCAGGTTGCTCAGAGCCCCACACAGCCTGGCCTGAGCCCCATCTAGTCTGGCCTTCAAAAGGAGAAATGAATGAAAGTTTCTCTATGGTTTATGAAACAGTTAAAATGAAAACCAAGCACGTATTTTTGTTTGTGCCATTCCGTGTCTCTTCACCCTCACCAACAGTCAAAAGAAGGTTACTTGCCTTTCCCTGTAATATAACCTTGGGGTTATATTTTGCCTTGAATTAGGTGACATAATGAAGGAATCATCTCACTAGCACAGCCTATTTCCCTTCATGCATCTGAGGATTTCCTGCTGGCTGGGGTTGCATTTCCCTGTTTTGTTTGTTCAGTATAAATGTGCAGTTTTATGGCATAGGGTTATTTCAGGCAGAAGAAGACATCTCCTCTGCAGGACAGCATTTGTAGCTGTGGTTTGGGAGAGCCTTTGTGAGCCTTCATTATGGCTCATAAAGTACTGTAAATCTACACAGCACTAAACACACATTATCAGTTATGCTGCTTCTGGATCTTCCCCTCCCTTCCCTGGATTGTTCCCTGCCTTCTGCACACAGGTTTTATATAAACTGCATTTCCATCTGTTTGGCTTTGTGGACATGTGTCAGATTCCCTTTCCCATGCTGGGTTACAGTAGCTCTCCACTTAGCCCATACACACTTAGCCCATCCTACCTCTTTGTTGTCCATAAGTAAACAAACAAAAAAAAAAAAGGCCTCTGATCCATTGACACACCCTCAAATATTTTAAAATTTTTCATTGAAACAAACCCCTGCAATTTCCAAACATTTTCTGCAAATCCCAAAATGCCTCCACACATATTGCTTCACCTACATAGAAATGTTATGACAACATCAAATAGAAATAGATTTAATCTTTCCCTGATCAGGAAACTGAGTGATGGCCCATTTGGCTTCTCTCTTTCCTCTACAATTTGTAGGCAAAGGAGACAGAAGGGCCTGGAGATGCTGTTTGCTCATTGTGAGATGTGTTTATTCACTGTTAGTTGATAGATAATTAAGTTAGCTCTGTTTCTCTGCTTCTTCCCTGGGAACTGCCCTGGGAGGTGCTGAGAAAGCTCACATGTTTCAGAGATACAGACAGCTCTGCTAGCAAGAAATTTACCTCCCAGCAAGACTGTTCAAGTCAAACAAAAATTACCATGCAGACTGGACAAACTCCACTGAGTGATGTACCAAGAAGCCATCAAAACCAGAGCCCTGTGCTTTGGGAGAGCAGCACCGAACCCCGGTGCCGCAGAGGGGAAAGAAGCAGAGCTCCATCCATGCTGTGGATCAGTTCTGGTGGCACAAGATGCACTTGGTTGTCTCCCTGTGAGTTAGGAAGTGGCCTGATGGCACCAAAACCCCTTCCAGAACATCCCAGTGTCTTCCAAACAGGCCCAGGGTGCACTGGTGGGTATGATGTCAGCAGAGACGATTGCAACATACATGTGCTTTTCTGAGAGTCACCTTCCCCTACTGCTGTGCTGAGAGGGCTGGGAGGATGACACAGCTGTCTACCCCTTTCCTTCTCTCCCACAAACATTCTTTATTTAAAACATCTCCCACATACACGTTTATTTTAACAATTCTTGTATTAGCAGTCACGTGTTTACACTGCACTCCTGTTTTACTGGAACTCGAAGGGATGTTAACCATTGCTTCTACCCCCAGCTTGTGGAGGGGTCAGTTCTAATACAGGCTTTTTACCATTTTTTTCCCCCTTGAGGAGCACTGCACAGCTCTCCTCACCTGCCCCAGGCTCTCACACAGAAAGCAGGTGTTGGCCAGCTGTCAGCAAGTGGGAGAAATCTCAGCACACAGCGAGGCTGAGCACAAACCCCACACAAACAGGAGCCCAGTGCTGAGCGGAACCACTGTGACACCAGAGGAGGAGAGTGGCAGATAAACTGTTGTGTGTCTCCCTCCAACAATTCATCCAGGATTATATCACCTTCCAAACCTGATCCAAAGAAAGCACATTGCTGATGGCAGGATATTAGTTCTGTGGATATGCACATTATGAGTTGGCCATATG
Organism: Leptocoma aspasia; assembly: GCA_013399835.1. NCBI lineage: Eukaryota > Metazoa > Chordata > Aves > Passeriformes > Nectariniidae > Leptocoma > Leptocoma aspasia. The sequence continues at coordinate 700,145 of VXAX01007967.1, forward strand.
TGGTGTGAAACCACCTGCCACTTCTTGCTCTGGGAATGAGATCATTAAAAAAAGGGGTGGAGGGAGAGGAAAAGTGTATTTCCTGCAAACATAGCACTGCCTTTCTACAACAGACACCTAACTAAGCCTCCTAACATGAGGTTAAAGAGCACAAAGCCCAGCTTTCCCCATTTTTGGGATCAAAGAGGCAGGGAGGGTTTCTCAGCTCCCTCCCTTCCAAGCAGCTTCACGGTCATGTCACTGGGAGAGCCATGGCCGTGTGAATGAAGTAGCATGCTGAGGAAAAATGAGGGATGTGGTCATCACTGAGGTGATCAGGGAACAAGGCTACTGAAGCCTTTTCCATATCCCCTGCCTATCTCATCCCTTCTCTCAGTGTTCCAGTTTGTGTTGACAGTGAGCAGGTGTTTTTGATAATAAAGCCAGTAGATTTTCCTGTATAATTTGGCATTAAAGAGTGGGCAGCAGCAGCAGCCTGCCTGGGAAGAGCTGCTCCATGCTCTGGCCCTATGGCATCTCCCCAGATAGTGGGCAGGGTCACCCTTGGCCCCAGCAGAGCTATTATTTGCTCCCCACTGCCATTCCTGCTCCAGTCTTGCCTCCTGTTGCTGTGGGTGCTCTGGACAAACCTGGGCACTTGCTCCAGTCACCAGGGCTGCCTGTGTCTCTTCCAGCTGGTTTATTTTTGCTTTCTTTATCCCTGCCAAGAGAAGGGAGCCTGTGGTGCTTTTGAGCTGTGCTCCAAGAAGCTGCTAAACATCAGGAATCTGGTCTGTTGGGGCTGCCTTGGGAAGGCATTTCTCAGGGTACAGGCAGCATGACTCAGGCAGGCACCTCCAGGCACTTTGCCCTGCTCTGGAGCCACTTGTGGCCAAGGAATCACCCCCCAGCAGCTTCTACAGGGGAGAAACCCAGCCTTGCCTGCCCTTGCCATCACTGCCACTGCTCCAATGGACTTTCCCCTCACTGAAGGGCTAAAGAATGGTTTTTAGGTTCTTCCTTCCTTGTTCACAAACACGTGTCCTCTGGGGGCTGGCGTCTAGCTGTGCTTTGCTGATCCCATAGAAGCAAGATGAGGGTCTCTGTTCAGCTCCCAAAGCATCACACAAGGGATCAGTCTGCTCTGTCCTGTTAATTAATTTATGGCAGTGAGAGCTTGTGCACTGCCATTCTCCTAAGTTTGCAGTGTGGGCCCCTTTGAGGCAGGTACAGACATCCTCCAGGTGTTTATCACCCACACACATCTGTCTCACAAGCCTGCTTTGCAAGGGACAAACTAAGGGACAGTCTGGAAGCCACCACCACACTGTTCTTTCTCACTGAGAGCAGTCTACTTGTCACCACAGAGCAAGGGCTGAGCTTTTCCAGCCTGAGTCAAGTGCCAACCACTTGGTGCATGTCATCAAAGGCTCTGCTGGAGATCTGCAAAGCTGCACCTGCAAGACATGGTCTGCACCTCTCAGGATGCTGGTCCTGCATCCAAAGGCTTCCTGCTTCCCTCGTTGGCAGTCACTGCTGCAAAACCAGCCTAGTACAAGCTGGGGGCTGTGCTGGCTTGTGCAGGAGCTGGCTGGTGAGAAAGGGCGGTGAGCAAAGTGGGTTTTTCCACTGCCAACCTACATGGAAAATATTTAAAACAGAGAAAGAAAACCCCAAACCACAAAGCAGACTGAAAGGAAACAACATGCCCAACAGAGTGGGCTGTTTTGTTTGGTTTTTTTTTTTTAAGAAATTGAAACTGCACAAATTTAAGAAGGTTGTGCTCTACACATTTTCTCAGTGCAAACTGGATACATCAGCTAACAATTCCTTGTATGTGACTTGTCACATTTTCCTGCCTTTCCCTTTATGCTAAGCAATGCCACTTCCAATTGCTGATACCACATCTCAGCCATGTGAAGAAAAATTACATACTTTTTTTTCCAGTAGGTTTGTATTTCTTGTGTACTTGGTAGATCCCAGTTTCTTTCCTGTTCTAGGGAAAAATATTTTGTTTAAACTTCAGCCTTATAAAATAATCCATTACATGGTAGAGGAGATTGCTTCTCAACTGCATTTAGAAAGAGAAAGTGATTCTATAATGTGTAAGCAAAAGCCTCATCCTGTCATAATCTGCTTTACCAGTCCTATGCCTATAGGTTGCAGAAAGGAAGAAATGTAAATATTTGAAGGAGAATGTGGATGCAGAATCTTGGGCCAGAGGTGCAGTTTTCCCACGGGATGTGGATGGCTGTGCTACCCCAGTGGTGCCTGACAGCCCTACCAAGGAGTCAGCAGTGCTGGGAGTTCTGAGGGAAGCTGATTATGCTCTTATTTATTTAGATAAATGTAAAGTAGGCTTGCAGCTGGGGAGAAATGGATGCTGCCTACTGCACAGGCAGCATCTCTTGCCTCTGATTTAAGCAGAGCCCTGAAGGACTGAAGGGATAAATACACTTCTTTGACATAACTCTTCCTCCAACAACATTGTGACGAGTGGGTGGTGATTTGGCCATGACTTATCATGGGACATTTGTGCACAGGACTTGGATATGTCTACCAATAAACTGAGCTGGCTCATCGTCATTTTAAGACCTTAAGAGTTTCCTAACTGGTTCCTTCATTAATGGACCCTATTACTGGCAGAAAACCCTGTGCAGGTAGGCAGCAATGTTTTAAAAAATTGCTTGTCTAATCAGACCCAAATGATGTCATGGCAGTAGCAGCAGGACATAGACATGGATTCAGACCTGAAATATTAAATCCCTTTGATGCTCATGGTTCAGCAGTCAGCACAACGAATAAATGTTTGTGCCCAGAGCAATGGAAAGGGACGGGGCTGTGATTCATCATGGCAGCACACAAGTCCCTGGGAAGCTCCATTTGGCCTCCTCATCCCCCCACCTGAATCTTTCTGGTCTGAGCACTGGTGCTGTCAACTCAGTTTAAGTTCAAAATACTTCTGTGCTCCTTTTCAGTAAGGGGCCACATGTGCCACAGGCTGGCTGGCAGCACATGAAAGGCAGCCTGGGAAGGAAAGGGTGGAGGAGAGGAAGTGTGGCAGCTCTGTCGATGTAACAGAGACTTCCTGGGCACCTCTGTCTCCTGCCAATATCATGCAGCAGGTGAGAGTCTAAAAGAAGCTGAAGGAAGAAAATAAGCAGGTGAGTCAGTAGGCACATGGACCCTTGGACACAAAAATAGTAAAAGCACTTAATGTGCACTTAATGATGTCTCTGTCCTCTTGCTCTCTCAGCCTGTGGCTCTGACACATCACTACAGCATTACTGGAGAGCATTTTCCTGCTCTACAGTTAAACACCTGCTGTGGGTTGTTTGATCCACATCTTCTCTGGGTTACTGGAAGAGGCCTGATAATCACAGGAGGAAATAGGCAACTATTCACAGTAGGACACTCTCAAGCAAATTGCAGTGTTCACATGCTGTTCACTGAGGAATTGCTCAGGAGTCTCAGGGGAGGAACCAAAACCAGATAAGTTTTACCATGAAAATTCAAGGACCTTGTACACATTTTGTGCATGCTGAGGTCATGTGCAGTGACTACACCATGACATAAGGTGTCTTCACCAGCCTGGTTAGTAGTTTAGTTTCAAGATGTAACCTGCTACTAAAACAGGGGCTTGATGTCATTTTGGTAATTGGGAACCAGGGGTACTCTGTGACTCTCAAAGACTGTCTGAATCAGACAGCTTAATCTATCCTTCTCCTCCTTCCCTCTTTTGCTTCTGGATCCTCAGATTTCACCTAGACATGTGTCAAGTCTCTTCTGTGGCCATAGGGTGTCAGGCAAGAAAATTATCAGTTTCCTCACCTTTCACCACAGACTGACAACACTGCCTGTGTGTCAGCCTGGGGGATGGAGATACGTGGAACAACAGCAGATTGCCTCCCATCATGTGTATGAAGTCATGAACAAAGGTGTGAGGGTTTTTTCTAAATGAAAAGTTCCCCCAGAAAGGGAAATGTTGGCAAATGCATTTGTTTCTAGCATGGTAAGTTGGACATGTCCAAACTCTGATCTTGGGATGTGACCTGGGAGTGAATGAAAGTATGTCAGAGCAGGATGTGTGATGTGCCAGGTTTACAGGTCATGAGTTGTGGCTGCAGGGTTCCTGTGGGCTAAATTTCCCAGGTGAGGCTATGAATAGGAATGAGTCAGTCCCTGAAGCCCTGGAAAAAGTTGAAGGTGACCTTGCAGGCACAAAGGACAAAGTGTACTGACTGCCATTCTGGAGTCTGCTGTTTTGGTACTCCCAGCTTAGTTTGAAGCACAGGCTGCCAGAAAGCTGGCAAGAATTTCTCACATAGCACTTCCCAGAGTCAGTTTTAGACTCAGAAAAAGTGAAATAAAGATGATAAGATCTGCTGTCTGCCCTGTTGAGGATCAAAGTCCAACCATGTTCCAACAAGCTTTTCTAATTTTCACGGTTCTGCAGTATCAGAGATTTGTTTCTAAAGCAAAATTCTGAACTGTGCCCAGTGCAACCCACTGCCTGATGTGCAAAGTGGATGAAGTAAATGCATATTACATTTCATCCTGTTTGTAATTAACATGACATTTTATAGTGAGTGAAACTAATTGTCTCCAAAGATATTAGATATGGGAAACATAGCTGACAATTTAATGTGGCAGGACATAAAATTGGTGCATTAGAGCAGGCTAGAGAGTTTTTGATTAACTGATGTCCTTATCCAGTCTGGCAACAGCTAGGACATGTAACCATATAAACAAATACCGTGCTCTTGTGGGCAGATGCTCCCTTCTGAGAAGGTTTAGAGTCACAATTTGCCACTGACAATATTATACAACCAGGCAGAGATGCTACATGCCAGGGATTTGCAGCTAAATTGTGCTACCTAGAGTTAGCTGCGTGTATTTTTGCCCTTTCTCACCTGTTTCACAAACAGGTTGCCAACACAGTCATTCATTCCCTGAGTTACTTCCCCTCTGCACCAGTGCAGCCTGCTCCTGCTCCAATGCATTGTATACTGCAGTGCTGAATGTACTGAAATGGTGAATCTGAGTGCCCCACCTATGACTTCTTCCACTACAGCAAGGAACACTGAAAAGTTGTTTAAGATCCACCAGCCACTCTATATTTAGCTTTTTTTCATTATTAAGATCTGTGACAGAAGAACAAATTGCGTCGTTCCCATGAATAATCTCTCCCATAAGGAAGCTCTTTGAACAGTGGAGATACAATGAGTGCTGTAATTGTATAAACTCCAAACAATCAAATCAAATCATATCATTAAGTGAAACAATTGGGGTTAAATGACAAAGAGATGTGTACAGATGCCTATACCTCAGCATCTTCTGAGCAGGTCTTTTCCAGAGTTGTTTGAGGTGTTGGATTCCTGCCTCACACAGCTCGCACCAAATATCATGTTACATTGACCTCAGATCCCATAAATTGGCATTTACAGGGTCTGTCCAGCATGAAGATCAACACAAGATAATCATGCAGAGATTTATCCACCTTCTTAGTTGGATTTTGCTGGCTGACAGGAACTTAGAGTAAACACAGCACTGCTGTTATTTGGGCCTAATTATGTAATTTCAGTTAAATTATAATTCCAAACTGGAGTAGGTGTATCAATGTGTACCATCTCCACACCTTGACCATATGTTTTAGAGTTATGCCAGATAACTCTGGCAAGTTCTTTTTGGGAACCTTCTGTACCTAACAGCCCCAAACCCATGTCACCTTGTCTCTATCAGGCATTGGGATATCCATTGTCTCCTCATATATGTCTGTTTCCAAAGTAAACTGATAAATTATAAGAAGCAGAGAACAGAAGCTCCCATCCATTTAGAGATACTAAATTTGATGCTGCCCATCTGTTTGCTCAGAAGAAGCAGGTTTCATGGGTTATTTGCAGCCCATGAGTAGATAGGATTTGCTGAGACCTGGGACAGGCATTATTTTTACCTGAAAATTGCAGAATTGTGACAGGCAGAGTACCATGAGCAGAGCAGAGGATCAAGTAGTCCATTTATCAGGAACTTGAGCAAGCTTGGCACAGGAATAGGACGCAGCTTTGGGAAGCTACTGGTATAAAATATATTACTCTGAAGCTTTTTGAGTTGGAGTAACTAGCTACAAAACTGAGGAGCAGAAGTGCCTTGCAGTGAGACCACAGCCACAGGAGTCTATCTCTAAATAGAGTAACTGTGTCATTAGGCCTTGCACTGCAGTAAGGGCAAGGAAATATTTTTTTGGGTTTTTTTGTTTTNGCCCATTGCTTAGGGTGACCCGGGGGATTGGCAAGCTATCATATTCCCTTTCTGCTGGGAGCAATAGGCTGAAAAGGGCTAATGCTCCTCTCCCACTGCTCAGTGCTCTGATGCAAGAGCAGAGATCCCCAGGGGCCTGCAGGCTGCTCTCCCACTCATCAGTGAGACCATTTTCTGAGGCATAAATCCCATGGCAAGGTCATCATAAAGCATCTCTAGATGCAGTTTCCAGCACTGAGGATGATCAATTTTGCATTCATGGTTGGCCTCATAGGACCTCAGGGTACTCTCTGGGCTGGCTGCTCCTGTGGAATATCTCTGGGGTTTGAATGCATGCTTCATACATATGTACAAAGACAACAGCTGCTTTTCCCAGGCTTTCTTCCTCTCTTTTGTCTATATGAAATTATCTATCTTCCTGAAGGACTGCAACAAAGAAGAAAATGGCAAATTAAAATTTCCTTCACATTTTTTAACCCCAGCATAATATAACTTCCACCAGTGCCTGCTGTGCAGTTGTGAATCTCCTTAATGTGCGTCCTCTGAGTCATGTTAGTTCTTTTGGGATGAATAGAGGAGAATACAGAATTTACACTAATGTGGCCAGGAAGTGGGAGAAAAATCAGTTTTATTTCTAGTTCTCAAATTTTTCCTTGCTCCCTACACAACCAGGAAGGGCTGTCCTTTAGACCACACACTGAGGTTCATGGGGTGTGGATGCTGCTCTGATTCAGGCAACAGGGACAGGCAGAGATAAGGGCAGTGAGAGAAAAGACAGCCCAGCAATGGCCTTCAGAAAGAGTAAATTTATTTGCAGCATTAGTGTAACACCAGTGGGGAAGATAACTTTTTCTGCAGTTCTTAAATCTACTCACCTCCTGCCTTGAAAGGAACACCTCAAAGCAGAGGATACGTCCTGCCTTTTCTCACAAACCAAGACAGAAATGTCTGTTCTGGTTTGACAAGGCAGGATGTGCCCCTGCTTTGCAAGCAGGGCCATTGGATTGCTGGCCACCAAAATGTCTCTACCTGGGTTAACAGATGGGGCTCTGAGACAATCATTTATTTCTCTTATTTATTCTGAGCTAAATTTGAATGAACTATGTTTACATAAAAACAAAACTTTGTACTTTGTCCTCTTAAATGCTGCTCTTTAGCATAAAGCCAGGCAATAACACTGCAGTGAGTAGAGCTCAGTCATGCTTTAACTTTGCATAAATCAACAAATCTACAAGGGCCAGGGCTGGCAGCAGACCCAAGGTTTCCCAATATGTGGATCTACATGGCCATTTCCTGCCATTTGGAAAAGCTTTTAGCTTTTTCCCTGGTTACAGATATCTCACAGATTTGGGTTCTGGCTCTAGCAAACTGTTCCCTTCTCCCAGCTCCTGCTGTAAGTGAAGGTTTCCTCAGCAGCAGCCAGCACAAGAGCTTGTTTCGTAATCCAGCAGTAACTCCAGCAGTCACGGTGCTGTGCAAGAAGACATCCAGCCGGGAGCAGCTCATGTCTCTTAAATTAACTTGCCTCCTGGCTCTGCTCCTTCCTTGCCTGGTCTCTGTGCTTTGCTTTCTGTGTTTTTGTATTCCTATCCCCAGTCCAAGATACTCTTTCTTGTCAATCTGTATGTTTTCGTTTCGGTTCAGCATTAGGCACACTCTGTTTGTCACTGGGGAAGCCTTTGCAGGACAGGTTGCTTCATTTAGAGGAGTCTCCTGGGAGACAGAGAGATGAGATTTTTTTTTTTTTGCTTTCAATATCGAAACTAGCACCACTTGTGCTTTAATTATGTGAAAGCAAGCTGGAGAAGAATTTGATACTGATAGATCACAGCTGAAGGCTGCCAGCTCGGGGCAGGCTCCCATTCCAGGCAGAGAAAGCAGTTCTTTCAGGTATTTGCCTTTTCTCACCTTTCCCAGTGAGCTCAGAGTGCAGTTGTGAGCTATATATATATTAAATACATGTATATGACAGAGTCATATGTATATATGTATCTATTTATATAGATATAGATATATATATATATGACAGTGAACCAACACGACAGTCATCAACCAAAAGAACATTACTATCTAGAGATAGGTGGTACTCAACACATTAAAATTCTGATTTGTGGAAGACAGGTTTGGGGCACTGCGTTGTCTAAATACAAAACCTATTTAAAGTTTTTTACAACTTTTGAATTCCTCTCCTTGATAGTGGACAGAAAGCTGCAAACAGCTCCTTGAAGAGTGCCTTTCTTTACTTCTCTCTCCACAACATCCTCAGCAGACCACCAGGACATCCCCAGCAGGAACATGGGCTTTGGCTGCTCTCAGCTTGGGTCTCTCAGCTAGAGGCTTCTGAAGACCAGTAATATTCCTACCCAAATTTCTTTTTTTCTCCTTTTCTGCTTCACAGTGACACAAGGAAGAGGGTGATGATATAAGCAATGAATGAGAAAAAGTAGGTCTCCCCAAAACATCCCAAATAATTCTTCAAGAACATCCCAGATAGGGGTGGGGGCAACAATTAGTCGAAAGGATATAGTTTTCCTCTGGGAAGGCCCAGCCTGGACAAGGATGGCATACAGAATGTCTGCAGAGTGTTCTGTGCTAAGCCAAGGTTAGCATGGGCTGGGAGCTGGCACCTATCAGCCTGACCCACGTTAGCCTTTCTCTGATACACATCAGGGTCTTTTTTCGGTTCCCCAAGCACCTGGGTTATATTTACACAGCTGCATTTTGCCTCCCGAACGGGCTTGTTTGGATTTGTTCAATAAATGCCCCAAAGATTGCAAATGCCTGCAGAGAGCAGCTTGCCCAGTGCCCTGGCAGCTTTGGCTGTGCCTGCAGCAGAGCCCAAAGCTCCTGGCAATGCTTCCTGCAGCGTGCAGGCACATGAGACCAGGGGGTGCTGAAGCCACCACGCTGCCTGGTGACACTGTGCAGGAAATTATAGACCCTGTCACTTATTCAGAATTTTTAAAAGGATTAAATTTTTTGCACGGATGGGATTTGCATGTGAAATGATACTCACTAGGAAATAATTATGAGATAAGGCCATCACTGTGCTTCAAGGCGAGGCTGATTTCCATCTGCATCAGAAATCACTGCCTTCCCACTCTTGGAAACACACTCTGATGGTGAAGGTGGTGCTTTTGCCCCTGGTCATTGAGTCAGAGATGGATGTCCTGATCCAGTAAGACCTTTGGCCTGTCTTTAAGTAGAAGACATATAATGTGAGGGACCAGTGCTTTCCTCTGGCTTGGAGGTGAGTACAGTATTAGGTAGTGTTGCATGGTCTCCAGGTTCCCATGTGTGGCAGGATGTCTACCCCCTCTGCCACAGACAGCTGGTGCAAAAGGAGGTAGCCTGGGCTGAAAGGCCCAAAGGGGTCATCTCTGGTGCCAAAAAGCACCAAAAGGGCTCAGGCCTCTGCTAAGGATCAGCATCTTGGTCTGGAGAGCTGATGTGGGAAGAGAGAAAAGAAGTGTTCTTGACTAAGAGGCACTCTTTCACAAACCATAAAAGACACAGGAGTTATCACAGAGGCAGAAGCCTTCTACACACACACCCTGAAAGTGTGGGAGACTTCTCCCTGGGGTTTGGACACAAACCCGTGGTTACTTCCCTGGGGATTGAGGGAAAGGATCTCCATGTGTGCCCCACTACCAGTTGGATTGTGAGATACATTGTACCCTAAGTTATATTATTTCTTCTCTAGCTGTAACTTTAATAGGTACCTTTAACCCAGTGCTGTATGTACCTACTAGTAGTCTCTTTTTGCCCTTACTCCTGTGTAGTGTTAGTTGTTTTGAAGTCTTGAAGTCTATGTCTGTTAGTTTTATGTCTACTAAATAAATCATTCACTCTATAATAGACCTAATCAGCCATTATTAAAGAACTTGCAAATGAGAGTGGGTTTTGGGGTGCTGGCCACCTCAGTAAAGCTCCTCCCAGTCACACAGAAAGCCTCTCCTGGAGACAGGAATGAGCCACAGACCTCTTGGCTGTGCCAGTAAAGCCCAGCCTGCTGGAACCTGGCTTTTTCTCTATCCCATCAAGAAAAACTTTCAGGGGGGGTTGTACAACATAAAATTTCTTCTGTTACAGAACACCCAAGTTTCCTCATTTTTTTTTTCCAGCAAGCAGAATAAAAAAGACAGGGTAAGAAGAACATAACCCTGGCTGTGAGTATATTTAGAGGTGGCAAAGAGCTTCTCTGCAAGAAGTGGACATGGAAGCATTATTCAACCTGCTGGGAAGAGCACTTCAGCATTGTTACCTTGTTTGCACACTGAGCTCCTGGCAGGGCTTTTAGGACAGGGCTCTAAGGAAAAGAAGCAAACCTCATAGTGTCTCAGCTGAAGTGTAACAACAGCTTTAATAGACCAGAGGAAATTGTTTTGATCTAGCTGATTTCCTGTAAACCCAGAAGATATGGAGATTTTTCTGAAAATGATTGCTTGGAAGCAAAGGAGTATTTATAGATGTATATTTATGTACCTATCTTGGGGAGATTGGAGAACTAGTGTGCATGCACCACCCCTCCACAGTGGCACTTGTACACGAGTATGAGAAGCCCCAGGTGACCCCCAGCCACCTTGGCTGGCTCTACATCCCAGTCCTGCACCTCACAGGCTGGTTTCACCAGGGAGAGGGCTCAGTCACAGCTCACCCTGGCTATTAAAAGAGCTCATAGTGGTTTTTACAAGCTGGCCTTGTTTGTAAAATTCCCAGAAAACAGTATTAGCTAGGAAGTTAGAAAGGAGAAGTATTTACAACCTCCTGCAGGTGAAATGCCAGAAAAATACATGTAAAGGCAATACTGCCATAGTTCATAGCCAACACAGTGAGATATTGATACCTGAACCAACACAGCGATGTGATTAAGAATCACTTTGTCTCCTACAGCCAACAAAAATGTATTAGCAAAGGAAACACACAGATAATGTCGTTATGCAGCAAAGTAATTAAATAACACCCCTCAAAAGCCGAGCAGTCTCAGTGCCTCCTGGCATGCAGACTCCTGCTCCCAGCCACCCTCTCCTCCAGAGCAGCAGGTACCTGCAGAGTCTGCTTTCCCTTGGGAAATGCCAGGCACTTGGGAGCTTTCATGTTCCCTCCAGAGGGCAACCAGGAGAGGCAAGGCCCCCTCTCCCCAGCCTGACTCCCCTGTTTCAGAGGGCAGAGACATTGGGATGCAGCAAGCCAGGCCCTCTGGATCCACTTTGGCAAATCCATTTGCACTTCTGGCACTGTGGTGCCACCAGGGGCTGACTTTGCAATGCCCAGCCCTGGGGCAGAGCCAGCCACTGAGAATGACTGATCTCTTGCCTGTCCTTGCTAATGATGGAAATTACAGCCAGCTCGATGGCTGAATTAATTAGCGTTCCCACTTTGATCCCCTTTAGGATCAGGGTCCTGGATGTCTTGGGCAGGCATGGCTTTTACCTACACCTCTTGGTGATATGCCTTTCTCTTCAGGCTCCAGCATCATGCAGGAAGAATATAAAAAACCTCAAGCTTCTTCCTGGCAGAGGGCTATTGCCTGCCTCTCTCTTGATTCCCAAGACAGCAGCTACCAGTGGCTCCCTGGAACAAAGATCTCCACTTGTGCCTACAACAAGCTCTCAAAACAGCACAGATGATGGGGACATGGGACCAAAGAAACAAAACCTTTTTAGTTCCCCTTGTGTGTTTGCAAATGATTGAGAAAACACACTGAAAAGAATGCCCAATTCAGCAAAACTTTGAATGGCATGGAATGAGCAATTCCTGGCACAGGCTGTGAATTCCAGGTCTGATTCATGCAAACTTGGATAACACTGTGCAATGAGAGCTAGGGAAGGCAAGAGAGCATCACACTGGGCAGTGAGCTGAACAGCAGGGCTGGTTCATTCAGGTGCTTCACCTCTGCTTTACAGAAACATCAGCTCAGCAATGCTGCCTAAATGTGAGTGGTGGCTGCCCTGCTTTTCTACTGCAGGTCTGATCTCTGCCTTTTCCACAAGATGCAATTTAGGTAGAAAATGTTTCCACTTTTTGTGCTAGTGGCAATATGAGAAGCAAAGCAATACGGAATTTAGTCCAAATAGTTAATTTAGCAATAATAATAAAAATTTAAAAAAAGAGTATCACTTCTGGTTTGAAGCAGACCCATTACCATGACAATGCAGTGAGAGAGGGGTAGAACAGCCCTAGATGCAAAGAGGATCTCTCTCCTGGAGGAGCTTCCCAGCCAGCAATGGAGCATGCAGATGTGTAGAGAACATGAGACCTGGCTCCCAGCAGGGTGGCTTGGACCATGGTGTCAGCAGCCCTGCTCCTCCTCCTCCTCCACCTCTTTTTGATGAGCCTAAGCTGCAAGGATTGGATCCCTGATCTGCCCAGGGGTGAGTGTCAGGGTATGTGTGGTCAATCTCGTGGTCATTGGGATGGTAGCATTCTTCTCCAAGCATATTGTTCCTGCTCAGAGACAATCAGAGCAAGGCCAGGAAAAATTTGCATTCCTCTTAATGAGAAGAGAAGACTTTGGGGAGAGCTGGCTCAGGACCTCGTGCCACAGGGGGAATTACCTTGTAGCACTGGGAACGAAGGACCACGTGTGAATTCTTCACATAGTTAAGATTTTGCTGTCAATAGGGATCTGCCAACAAGCAGTGTGAAAAGAAGTAAAATGGCTAGGATGTCTTTAAAAGAAGAGCAGATCACAGCTTGGCACAAAGCTACTTTTGTTGGCAGTGCATAATTGATGCGAAATAAATTACAAGCCAAAAACCAGAGAAATCAGCCTGTTCTTTAGGGCACTGCCTCTAATGGGGGTTGAACACTTTCTATTTCTGGATGAATTATTCTGATGTGTGAAGCATGACAGATTGAATTGCTGCCCAGCATCTTATTAGGTTTATTTACTAAAAGGCAAAAAGCATGGGAAGACAAGATAATCATACCCGAAGTCTGCCTACCCCTCCCCAGTGTCTCCCTCACCCGACAGTGCAGAGGAAAGTTTAATTTTATTACAGATCCATGAGAGAGGTGTGAGAGGCCCGTGGCAGATGGACTGCCATGCTGTGGCATTGCCAGCAGGTTCCCTGTGGCTGTCCCAGAGGCTGGTGGCCCTGGCACAGGGGTGGGGACAGGAAAAGCCCCATACCCTGTGGTGTGATGCAGGAGGCACAGCCAGGACACTGACGCTCTGCCCTGCTCAGCAGCTGGGTCTTGGGTAGAACTTGCTGTGCAGTCATCTTTGGGGGAGGCAGATGACAGGGAGGGGGCTGGGAGAATGCCAGCTTTTCTGGCTTTTTCTCATCTTTGAGAGACAATTCAGATTAAATCCCTTCTAACAGAGACTGTTCCTCTACCAACATCCCCCCATCTGGAGAGTCCCCAGGCATTTCAGATGCATCCTCACAGCCACGCTCTGCGTATGAAATTACATCTGCATGTGAACCCAGAGATGCCAAAATGGGGAAATATGCTTATTAAAAACATATTTATTACTTTAAAGGAGTCCTCAAGCAGCATTGTTTTTAGGCTGTGATATTGCTGTTTGCTCCCTCTTGCCTGTAGTGCTCTTTCAGAAGTTTAAAAAGAACATTTCTTTCCCTGCCAATTTTCTCTTTTGGTTTCACTAAACATTTAATGGTTACTATGTTTCTATTAATGACTTCATTATTTTTGAGGAATACAGCACTGTGACAGGAAAGGTACTTGTGCAAGCTCTCAAGTGATGCTCTCACAGAGTTTTGTTCCAGGCTGCACCGAAATGAGTTCCTTAAGTGGAAAAGAAGGGATGGTGTTTTTTCTGCTCCATTTACAACATCTCTAAGAGGTTCCCAAGAGACGCTCTTGGTAAGACAGGTCACCCAATCTAAGACAGGTCACCTTAATCCACAGATGGATTGCAGCAGGACCTGCTGTGCGTGTGTCACCTGTCACAAGAGTGGCAGCCCCAGCCCCTGCTGCACCTCCCCAGCAGAGGTGGAAGCAGAAACAGGACTGTGCATCTGTGCAGCCTGCAGCAGAGCAGAAAAAGAGCAGGCAAAAATCTGACCCGAAGGAAAATGTTGGATGTTTTTAGAAAATACTGAAAAATGTTTTTTAAATAGCTCATCTCTGCTGAAGGCTTGCACTTTTGTGTTGTTTTGACTCCACCCCTTGCACACTTAATGGAATTCTGTTGGTCAGCCTGTGCTCCTGTCTCAGGGAGACAAATGAATTACCAGCGTAGCTGAGTTTTCTTCAGTTCTTGGGTTTATGGGCTCAGATCTGTCATTTCATTCCAGCTATGCCCAGTACAGAATTCAAGCCAGCAGGATTTTGGATGAAAGCTAGAGAACAAAGCTGGCTTTTTCCTCTAGCTGTCCTTCAGACCCTGATCCCCAGCAGATCTCAGGTTGCACTCACTCTATCCTAAGCCAAAATAAACATAATTAAAAACATTGACCACATAATGAACCAGAAAGAGTAAAGATCTTAACTCTGGCTTGCCCATGCCTAAGATAAATGCTTGAAGAACTGTGCTGTCTGGATGCTTCTGTAGAATTTACAAGTCCTGGCTGTTGGTGGTGTGTTTGGGGGAGGAAGTGGTGTTATAGTTTTGGTTTTTTGGTTTTGTTTGGGGTTTTTTTGTGGTTTGTTTCTGTTTGTTTGGTTGGTTGGTTTTGGGGTTTTTTGTTCGGTTTTGTTTTAATCTTTAAACAGCTCTGCATTTGATCCTTTGTAAAAATCCTTTCTTTCTGGTCAGCTCTAGTGAATAAATTGGATTTCTTCACTATTAAGTTGCAAGAAAAACACAAAAGACCAAAACAAAGGCAAGGCTAAGGTGAGCTGTGAAAAGTAGCAATGTTTTTTGTATAAAGAGCCCATCTACATCAGTGGATTTGGCACTTCTGGCGACTTTTATTAACCTAAAATTTAGAAATGTAAATTTAGATGCCTATGTTCTAACATTTTGCCCAGCCTGCGTTGGGAACATTCGCAGTTGTTCCAAAAGCCATGTCACCCTGACATGACATCAGAGTGCCAGAGGATAATTTGGGAGGAAATGTACTTCTGAGTATCATCTCACCCAAAGCAGGGCAAACTCAGGTGGGGTTACTTGCCCTTTGTCCTGCCAAGTTGTGAATATTTCCAGGGACGGAGATCTCACAACTATTTCAACAAGCCAAGCTGCTCCAGTGCTGGACTACTTACCACTGTCCTGAAATGACCACAGCAAAAGTTGTGCATTCATCTGAAAGCTGCAGCTCCTGTGCTCTGTATGGAAGCCCTGTGTTGAGGATCCAGCCTACTGCTTCCTCCCATAGGATTCAGGAGGAGCCAAATTCCAGGAGACTGACATTTAAATACCACCACCAAGCAAACATCTCAGGTGGGTACAGAAGAGGATGTCCCAGTCCTTTGGTGACATCTCAGGAGGTGTAAGGGGTGGATCTGCTGTGCCTGGTTTCCTCCCTCCCTGGCCAGCCCCAGAGCAGATTCAGGAGCAGGGACTGTGAGTGTCCCACTGCCAGAGGGGCTCTGTGTTTGGCTCTGCCTACAGCCAGTTCCACCAGCAGATTTCTGGTTGTTTAAAATTTCCTGTGACCCTTCCTGCATTCAGATCAGCTTCTTCTCTCAGCAGAGAGTGGAAAGCAGCTAATGGACACTATTACAAATTAAGCACAAGAAAAGTGGGGTGCTGCCAAGGGTTCAGGGCAAACCTGCCTCAATTACACCTACAGCCAGCCCAGCCCATCTCCCAAGAATTTATGGAAAAACTTAGCTGCAGGATGCAGTCAGTGCCCACCACTTCAGCATGTTTAGCACAATTCAGGCCTCCAGCACAATGTAGAAGTAAACAAAAGTTGCTTAAAATACCGTGCTCTGGGTGGTCTGCATCTGTTCAGACAGAAGGCATCCAGCTAAGCAACCAAGAAAATGTCCTGCAAATTGTATTTTGCATTGTTCTCTATTTATATCTAAATATAAGGTCTGAGGGAGGAAATTCCCAAGAGATCAGAGCTCGCTGTAATGCGTTTAGCAGCGGCAGCCCTCGTGCCTCATTTTAGTGCTGCCACAGGCAAAGGCAGCTGATGAACAAACCAGGATGTCAAGATCATGGGGTTCCTGAACTGTGTCTGCAAGCATTTGGGCAGAACAAGAGGAGGAGATGATGCTTTGTGCCTCTAGCACAGGACAACATCTTCCTCACTCACTGAAACTTCTGAGACCTTCAAAATCTGAAGTTGGGCACAAGATATTCAATGTATTCATACTGCACCCCGTAGCCTATCTCAGCATTTGACCTGAGAAATTTGTTTGGGAACAGAAAGGGACTCCTGAGGGTCATTTTGCCTGCTCTGAGTTTCCACGGAATTCTAAAATCAGGCATACTGCCTGCAGACCATCCCAATGAACTCTGTTTCTGAAGAGAGAAAATAAACTGCTTTCTGTAGTTGTTGTCATACAGCTTTGTAAAGCTAGAGACGCAAATCTTGAATCCTTTGAACAGATTTTTTGACTTAAACTTCAATTTCTATTACATGTTATTTTACCCAGATGGTGGATGACAAGGCAGTGTTGATAATGCAATTTAGACCTGCCATCTATCTCATCATTAATGTCTCCTAGTCTTTCTGATATATTTTAAGAGTAAAAGAGATCAAACAAATGCATATAAGCATGAAGCTAAAATCACACAGAAGAAAAAAGTTCCACAATATTATTCTACAACATTTCTGCAGAATCTGAATTAGTTCTGAGTGGAACTGCCATACTTGCAAGCAGTTTCATTCACTAGATTTATTGGTTGCATGTGCAAAACAGTGGGGCTGCAAGAGGAAGAAGGGGGCCATCCTATCTTGTTTGACTCTGTGAAAGGCAAAATAGCTATGCTTGTTTGACTAGATGTCTTTAATTTGGACAAAGCAAGATCAGGACACAAACCTGACTCCTTTTATATTGATGTGCCATCACATGGACAACCAGCACCTGGGGGACTACTGTGCCACCACTTCCCAAAGCTCAGAGTCCAAGCCCTGAATTCAAGTTTTGAGGCTTTTTTCACCCCATTCTGGCACATGTAGGCTTAAGATTATGCTTCAAGCTTGAGAGCTATCTAAGAGGGTGAGTAGAGACAGCTCTACTTCTCATTTCTCCAATGAGGACCTAGGCTGCATTTTCATATGCTTTTTATGAGCCTGGAGGATTCCCCTCATCCCAGAGCAGCTGCCACTTGATACACCAGGAAATATTTCTTAACAATTTAACTCAGTTAATGCAGCTTTTGTAATAATTGAACGGTATGGCATAGGTATCCACCTGAAAATTATATCCACCATGGGTCCACCATTGTGCAGGCTAATTGCTCATTAAAGGAAAGAACTGAAGAAAAGCAAGTGCCAGTGATTAGTGATTGTGAGCAGTCAGTGCACAGAGTAAAAAAAGATTGCTGTCACTGCAGATTAACAGCATTAGTAATATCTTGTTTCACACAACATGTGGTGAAGTCTGCTAGCAAATACAATTAAAGCCCACTCTCATCCTATCCTTTACAATTTACCAACAGCACATATTCTGGTCCTCAATACCTACACTGGTTATATCGATCATCCCATTAGTGCTCGTGGGAGAGGCAGATTTACCACTGACTGAAACTTGCATCTTGCAAGTGCCACTGAAATCAGGGAGCAGTTTTGCCTTCCTTTTCAAAGGGGAACAAGATTTCACCCTGTCTCTCTAAATTCCTGGTGGATGAACGGATGGATGTGGTTATCCCCACCACGGATCAGCCTTTCAGAAACTTCAGTGATATAGCTCTTACAGGCCTCCTGCAAGACCAAAATGCCTTATCCTCTTTGGACATGGAGATGGGAACAGGAAGTCTGTAGAAACCTTCAGAGCAGAAAGTGGAAGGCACCTGTGCTGTTACCAGCACTGCATCCAGCTGTTGCTAGAACATATTATAAGTTTCTCTGTGTGCAAACCTGCAGATGAATTTTTTCATGGGAGAACATCTTTTTGCTGTCTTTTTACTCTGTATAAGCTTTCTATAAACAAAATATCTGTGTGTTCTTCAAAAACATTAAATTGCTCTACCTGTCTCCTGAGTGTGGGAGAAGGAGCTGAAAGACTGTTATATCTTTCTGATATTGTAAGCATTCTAAGATTCTGGTACAGGGCAGTGAAGAAAAAACATCTGAACTCTGTACCTGGGCACATTATTGCCCAAAATCCTCTGATTATAATGTCATTTTAATAAATCATATTAGCCTCCTAAAATTATTGTCAAAAGTCCTTTTTCAATACATAAACCACAACAATAAGTGGTGACCCCCAACTACAGCAATATCCAGCCTCCTCCCAAAATGATGCCTGACCAAGATCACAAGGATGGCATCGTTAACAATGGGTTGAAGCAATCTTAGCAGAAAAACACCTTGCAATGACAATATTGTTTGCTGAGCACTTGTCACTGCAATCCTGAGCGTATTTAGAAAAGGTTTCCTGTCACCTGGCATCTTGAACAGGCTCTAATCTGCACCTGAATGTTGGAACAGTTCTTGCAATGGACTGAGGACTGGGGAAAAGAAAGCAATCAGAGGTGGTGGATCTTAAACAGATGTTACTCATCTGAAACCAAAATTGCTGGTAAGAAAGTCTGGCCAGCTTGCTAAAATAGGTGGTCAGGCTGAATTGCCCTGTGCCTTCTGGGTTTAAAAGCTCAGACCCTATAAATATAGAGCAGAAAATGGTGTCTATTTCAAAATCAACAGCAGTCTGTTTCAGAATCATGTGATAAAATTAATTATCCTTTTCATATCTTTTCTGCCACAGTCTAATAAGATTACTTGCCTAAGAAACTGCACAGTAAAATGGCACAGGCGTGCAGGACCCCACATCTTATCACACAATATGCACTCCAGCGGGCACTCTGGTATTTAATGCTGCCTTAACTTTTGCTGGACCTAAGAACAGCTCCAGCTCCAAGAAAACCAGCCATGTCAGAGTTCATTTGAACCAAGGTAAGAGACTGCTTTGACCTCCACTGGTCTATTTTCTGAAGCAAGCACCAGCAGATTCCAAATAGATTTTCTTTGGCTGGTCTTGGTTCAGTCCTGTTCAGTCATCTCTCTGCCTTGAGAAACCTCTCCCTGTGAAGCATTTCTTGCTTTATCACCTCAATCTGTTTCTATGGCTCTCCCAAGGCCTGTTGTGCTGCTTCAGTCAGCACGCTCTTGCTCCTCCTTCCTTATGCACTAAAACTTGCCATGGCACATTTCTCCCTCTACTTTCCTTGAGGTCAATGTTATATTATGTTAATTTCTTTCATCTTTTTTCAACTTACCTGGCTCATTGATCTTTGCCATTCCTCCTCTCCAAGGAACATGAAGATTAATGTGTTTGCTGATGGTGCTATTATGAGCTACTGTGACATTTATTATCTTTTTTGAAATCAAGAAATAATTTTAATGATAATTTTTTTTTAATCTAAGCACTTTCCAAAATTAATGGTTGCAATCCCCTTGTCCATGCTCAGAGCAACCCAGACAGGGAGGAATTGCCCAGGCTGAGCAAGCAGCAAGCTGACATATGGTACCAATTTTTAAAGTTGCCTCCTTGCAACTCCACCCCAGCTCTCTGATTTGTGTCCCTTCCCACGCCTTGGGAACATTCAGCACAGCCGAGCTGAGGCCTCATTAATCACCTGCTCAGCTGTTGCACCTCTCTGGATGTAAGGAGATGCTCCAGCACATCTGATCTGCCTGGATTTAAAAATTATGTAGATGATCTCCTCATGCCCCTCCTTTACTCCCACGTACACTTATTCCATGCTCTATTGTATCGTCCTTCCTGATGGATGTTGTTAGGACTTACAGGGTAGCCTTGTTCTTAATACACTGGAAGAGTTGTGCAGCTCTGGAAAGAACAAGGAAAAAATGCTTGTTATTGTGGGTGCTCTTTCGCAAAGGTCCCTGAAATTGTTTCTCCTTCTGTGCATGCAGCCAAGATCTTAAGGTCTCCTGAAGTTCAGCACAACACTTGCCCCACCTGCAACCCACAGATGTGTCCAGATGACCCATCCTCCACGTTCACAGGCTGCCAAAAACTGTTCATCATGAGGCAGTTCAGTATCTACTGCCAATTTAAAGAAGAGTCTTGCTTACTGCAACTGCTGTCTTTGACAGGGGGCTTAAAAATATCATATTAGGTTTCTGTCTCTCTGACTCTAATGGTAGGGCCCTTCTGTTGCTCTAGTTCCAAAGATGAGAATGAGCTGCTTCTCTTCCTCGTGCTGCCAGAAAGATCTTGCCCTTTCTAGGCAGCCATGCAATAAACCCTTTCTACATGTTCCCTCTAGGTCCAAGCAGAAGTTTGGCTGCTGGTAGGGTGAGGGGAAGGATCTGGCCCCAGAGAGTTCCTGGAGCCCAGCATAGAATTTGTTTCAAGTTCTTCCTCTCTTCTCTCCTCCCATTGCTAGTTCTCAAAAGCTCTCAAATGCTCCAGGACAGGAAGCAGAATTTAAAGAAAATTTAAATAAAGAAACTAAAGAAAACAGTGCTCCTTAGTGGTAACACGCGCTGAAGGTGCAGGCGTTCTTTTTTCCTTCTAACTACAGTGAGTGCCATTCCTGTAATTATTTTATTCACATTTAAATACAGCATTTGCTGAGCCTGGAGGCTGTGCCCAGCTTGCTGTGATTATCCAGAGCCAGGCCCTACTGAGCTCTCCAGCTGAAGCAGGGCCAGCATTGCATTGCTCCAGGTGGACAGGCTTGTGCCTGGCTAATGCTCCTGGCACAGAGAGAGCTGGCAGCAGGCTGCTGGGCTGCCAGGGAGCCTGGCCTGCTGTGATGCTGTGCTCCACAGGGCTGGGCAGCCCATGGGGTGATCTAAGGCTGCAGCAGAGGCCATGGGGCTCTCCTGGTTTAGGAGAGCAGAAGTGCAAAGAAGAGCGGTGTGATGGGAGGGTGAGACTGATACCTGAATGAAACCTTCTCTGTACAGCACAGAAAATGCAGGCAATATCAGGGGAATAGGAGTCCTAAAAGACAAGCACAAGGCAGAAAGGAGATGAGCCAGAAGCAGGCTCCTTTAGTGTTTCCCCAAAGGGAGTGGGAGGACGGGTCCCCCAGGGCAGGTCGGAGTTGCCTTTCTCCAGGGAGATGCATTACTGCCTTCCAAAACCACCAAAGCCAAGGCTGCTGCCCACCCACCCATGGCTCACACTCTGCTCTGCATGGGTGGAAAAATTCCTCTTCTTTTTCTTAAACTTCCTGGGGCCCAATAAGTCCCTTTGCCAGGGAACTTTGCCATTAGATGGGAGATTTCATTAAACAAATTCTCTCGGATCAGGGCACCCAGTGGGAAGGGCACTAAGCTACTGAGTACAGAAGAGGAGAAGCATTAGCTGCCAGAGGCTGTATGTTGGAAAAGAGGCCAGCCCTACTGAGATGGAATTTTCTAACCTTAATCAAACAAGAGAGAACAGAAATTCATGATTAATTCTAGCTATTTAATTCCTCAAAAGCAATGGTGCGTATGAGGTTTTTCTGCCTCCTGCACAAGGCACCCTCTTGGTGCAGGAGCACCAAGGCTGAGTGATGTCCCTCTCAAGAAGCAGCAGCACAGCCACCCCAGACAGCACCAGCTCTGTCCCTGATGGCATGGGGCAGTCCAGAGGGGGACATGGTCCTCTGGGAGGGAAGGAGAACAAACACCGTGAGGATCAGCCTAGGAAGACCAAAGTAAATGATCTGCATTCCTTGGAATGCAAAAAAAAAAAAAAAAAGGAGGGCAGCAAAAGAGCAATTCCAAGCTAAGCTGCTGAGTCACTCCTGGAAGTACACACCTCCACAGGAGAGCTGGGCCAGAAAAAATGTTTTGGTCTTTTTCTCTTCCAGCAGGTACTGGCTAACATTTGCCAGCAAGAAGACGTCCTCCCAGATAATACCACAGCCTGAATTCACACAGAGAGTGGAAGCCCAGCTGGGTGGTTTCCCTTTGCAGTAGATTTTTTTAGAACATGGATATTTTTTCACCATTATCATCACTGTTTAGCAAATGACAGATCTGCTGAAAAGCCTCACAGACAGTTTTGATTCACTCAGGGCCCAGCTCTGTTTCCCAGAACTGTAGCTTCTAGGGACAGAAAACTCCATTTTCTCCATCTGTCGGGCCCAGAAGGGCTTTCTTTGCTACAAAGAATATAGTTTCCCAACGTTAAATTGCTTTGTTTCACAAGCTTGAGGTGACAAGGATGTCCCTGTTTCCCTGTGGTCTGCTGCCAACACCTCAGATACATCTGGTTTTGTCTGATCCTAAAATTTCTGACTTTGAGGGTGTTCCTGAGCCCCTTCAGTCAGTGCCTCTCTCATCAGATGCTAACACCTATAAGTCATCTATCTCTAATATTTTTGCATCCACTAAGATTTTAAAGCATTTTCTGGACTCTAATATATGAGGATCCCTTGTGGGTTGTTAAAATAACAGAATAAATCAGTTCTTTCATAAAAATTTTCTTCTGTGTCCCACCTCAATTTCAAAGAAATGAGGAGGCCAGCCCTGTCTTGCAGGTGCTGAAATTGATGCATAAAGAGACCCAATTATTTTCCTGAAACCACACTTCCAGGTCAAAAGCAGAGTCTGAGTCCTCTGAATCCTTTGGTCATGCACCATTTCTCTGACCCCTACCCCCCCAAGCTTTGGAGAATCTTCTCATTGCTCATGCTAGACATTGATACTCCTCCTTTTCCTCACTCTGTGACAAATGGTGCTGATCTCTGGCACTACCTTTGCCCATGTCATACTTAAATTTGTCCCAGTATCAAGCCTGCTGTTTGCACAGGCCATTCATTAGGGATAAGTAGAGCAGGGAGCAATGAATATTGCTAACTGCACATAATTACAGATCCAAATGATCTTATGCTGTATGTGTGTGTCTGTTTATAGGGCAATTACACTGTGAATTGGATGCAATTAAAGTGGTCTGTGCTGGAGGGCTGCACTTGTCTCTGGGTGCTGAACTGAATGGACTCCAAATGGGGATACCATCTCCTTTCACTGGAATTCCCTCCAAATCGAGATATTGTCAGGTTCTTCAGCTTCAACGCTGACCATTGAAGGCAATTTTCACAAGTTTGTCTTGTTCTGCTGCCCCTGTGACAAACAGATGTCCCAGCAATGCACTGGGATAGTTTCTACTAACTATCCCCTTGTCTTAGCTCTCCTTCTGCTGCTCCTCTTCTTTTGGCTAAAGTATATGTTCTACTCAGAAACATATCACAGCTTTAGGTCAGGGTCCTCCTGGACCAGGATTTTGAAGGCAGCCTAAGCAGATGGTGGGTGATTAGGTGGTGCCAGGTGTTCACACTGCTCCCTGCATAAAATGAGTTTGCAGGTCTTGGTCGGGACAGTGAAAATCCACGGGATGCAGCTGCCGTTTCATTGGAAATCTCATGGGAGTGAAAAGTGCTTTACTATCCTGGTCCTGCCTTCTAGAATGGAAGAGGTTGTCTATTTCTACAGTGCTCAGCAGCAGGAGCTGCTGGTTGGAGCTCCAAAAAACTGCTTTGGTACAGAAGTTAGGTACTAAGAATAAAGCTGGCAGGGAGTGCTGGGAAGGAAGTATTCCCTGCTGCTGTTTTCTTTTCTCTTGGTTCAGTGAGTAAACAAACCTCAAGTCCCCACAGTTGTCAGTCTAGCACTTTTTACCAGAACTGGTATCTTAAGCAATACAGATGATGTTGGGTCAATAAAATCTCTGCTAAGAATAGCTGTGCAAAGAGGGCTTTGGGCTTTCTGTAACATTTACCTGTGAGCTTCTCACATCCTGTCTGCAGAGGTTACTCAAACAGGCACAGTGTTGAACACAACACTTTTGTGGAAAGCAAAACTCAAATTCAAGATGGACTTTGGATGCATCAAAAAAATGTGTCAGATGAACTCTGACTGTGAAAACTTCCTGGCTGTTCCTGAGATTGGATAAAATCATGACGCAGTTTGAAGGGTTTTTGTTTTCCACTCTGAGCTTTTGCTGTATAAATCAGTATCCCAGTTTACTTTCTAGCACAGTGGTGCTACTGCTGGCAAACTAAGTGGTACTGACATTTGGAAAGCTAACTATGACAAAAATTTTCAATAGTTTTCACCCACAGGTTTCTGGTTTCCCAGAGAAGTCTGTGGGTTGTTCACTGCAGTCGGTTTGGTATTGCTTGGCACAAACTGTTCTTTCATTACCTCCATCAGGAGGAGGACTTCCCAGTTTATAACATCCCTTGGGTCAAAACTAGACCAGAATGTCATTCAAAACAAAGATCAGAGATTGAAAGGCCTTTAGGCAGGTCTATCCCTCATCTCTTTTTACAGAAATATGGAATTCATACCAACATGGGCAAAAGCGTGGTGGAGATGCAGGTATTGCTACTTCTTGGGTACATTCGTGCTCACCAGGCAAAAAGAGTTCTGAGTTTTAGGCTTTTCAACTTTATACCTTAAAATGTTGAACAAAGAAATCCATTTTTCCCTTGGACTTCTCACCATGCATGAAAGACCTCTGCTCAAGCAACCTGAATGTCCCTGCCTGTCAGTGGAAACGGGGTGGGACAATGCTGTGCCCATTTCGTCGTGGTGAACTCATGGACACTTCCACCTTTCCATCTCCCTTCGTAGGAAAGAACATGGAAAGGTGAGAGGTCCCAGCATTGTTAGCCCTGGTAATGACTGTCAGACTGACCTGTAGTTGGTCTGGTGAAGGAGCAAAATGAAAATGCTTGGCAGGGCACACACACTCACAGAAAAATCCAAGACTGAAGCAAAACAGGTCTTCTGTGAGGTGTGTGAGTGGCGTCCACCTCACTTTTCATTGAAAAAAGTACTTGAATTCTGGGGACTTGTCCAAGACCATTTAAAACCCAGAGATGAGCTGCAGAGGTAAGTGGGGCAGGCTGGAGCAGAAAGAGCTGCAGTATGTCTGTGAGACTGTTTTCCTCTAAAAAGAGCTCATTCCCTACCATTCATTCCTGATGCATTTATCTATTTCCCACAAATATTTGAAGAAAACACATAAAGTAAATCTGGTCTAGATAAAAATGTCATGTAGCTATTTGTGCAGGGCACATTCTCACAGCTCTTCCAAAAACCTTGGAAGGGGGTGTTGAGTGATGTGGACATCATGCTTGCCTGGGAAGAAAAACAATAGCACTCCCACATTCCCACAGTGCAAATATTTGAGAGTCATTAATTGCACAGTTAGCAACTGTCCGTGTTGAGAGCGTCCATGTCAATGTGTTTGCAGGACCATTTGGCAAGCACTTAAAAACAGGGGGAGAAAAACCTTTAAAATTAAATCCTGCCAGTAAATGGATCTTGTAAATTAGCTTAGGCTGCTCTCAGTCTATTCAGCTTTCTGAGTTTATGACACCAGGGGGTTAGGAAATGCCTAATAATTTCTCCATTTTGGAGATAACTTAAAGGACATGGATTTGACAGGAAAGGGCTGAACACAGTCACCCTGAAAGTGAAGTCCTGCACAATGAGCAAGGGCAGCAGCACTTGCACTGCAGAGCAAGGCTCAGAGCCAGCTCTCTGAAGTGAGAAAGGAAGTCCTGTGGCACCAAGGAACAGCTGTGCCAGGGGCTCACATCTGGATAGCAAAAGCCCTGCTTGGAAATGGCTGGTGGGAAATTCCCTCCATCCAATATCACCTCTTCAAGCTGTCTTCTCACAGACTTTTCTTTGCTCTGGCTCTGGTGCTGCCAATTGATCATGTCCTGTCTCTCAAGTGTTGGCCCTTTGATAACTTTAACTCTTTTAGTAGGTCTATAAATAGTCAAGCAGCCCTGTATAATAAAGGAAATTGTTTATAATCACTAGAAATAGAATGTGATATTAATATGAGTAGTGGTTTACCAGAAATGAGTGACTATAACAGGCATCTTACACCATCCTTGCTTTAGTTAAGCTGAGTGGAATTTAGGTAATGGACAAATATTGGAGGTGAGAGAAAGAGATGAGTCAAGATTTTCCATGAGAAAAATGTCAAAAGATCCAGCTTGCTGGCAAGTACCAACAGACATACTCTTCACATTACTTAGACTAAGGTAAGATGACAGGAACATACTTAATTAGATCATCTGGAGTTCAAAATTTAGTGTTATTTCTTAAGAGCATAAAAAAACCGACCTCACATTAAGGCTGGGTTCCTCTGACTGAGGTCCCTGCAGAGGTTCTCATCTGCAGTGGCTGATCCCTTTCTAAACCTGATTTGGGGGTTTAACCAAGACTTTCTTCCTTAGCAAAGATTCCCTTTCATGTCTTTCCTTTGTGATCATTTTCACTTTTCTTCTTTGTTTTCACTGCTGAGGCACACAGCCTCCATCTGCACTGGTTCCCAGCAGCCCAGCACACGAACTGGCTGTGTCACATGTGCTCTGTCACTCTGCTGCTCATGTGCTGTTGGACCATCAGCTGATCTTCTACTCACCTGTGTCCATGAAACCTGCTCTCTGGGAGCTGGCTCACGTGAACTCCCGTGGCTTTTCAGCTAATGTCTGGGAGTTAACACATCTCTCCTCTTGAATGCCAGCTTCCTTGAGGCAGGAGAGTCTTTAAACACCGAGTCTGAGACGAGCACACAGCTGCATGTTTCTATTCATACAGACATGCCTGTCTGTCAGATACAGATAATTGGATATTTATCCATATATTTGCATGAGAAATCAGAGGAACTGTCTACAGAGGCAGAGACCCTGCTTTTCAGGGGCTAGCTCAGATCCCTTCTGCCTTTAAAATGTCAGCCTCTGGTAGCTTCCCAGACAGTGACTCTGTACTCAGAGCAGTTAGGGCTGCAGGTCTGAGCAAAAAGTTAATTATAAATAATAAAGAGAATAGAGGAAAGACCCTTGTTTTTTGTCTTTTTGACATTAGGCAATTACTGCTCAGCTTACTTCAGAGGTTTATGCTTTTTTTATTTTCATTTAGCAATGTCTGACTGATTTCTCCTTACAGAACCAGAGAGCATTATATACCACCTGTATTTAACTTTTATCTCAGGAGTCCTCTCTTAAACCTGGTGCTTTGTGGCTGCCTCTGGTACATATGTTTAATAAATATTTAAATTCTGTATGAACTTAATACTCTCTGCACTTAATCTTGTAAAATCATGGCGCTGTCTGAATGCCCCTCCCATGAAGTGCTGGTGGCAAAGTGCCTTATCTCCTCTGAAAGCTTTTTTGACTCCCAGCTGTACTCCCTCTTGTTCTTTAGCCAGGCTTGCAAAGTGACATACACAAATAACCAGCTGCTAGATATTTATGTGGAACATTAGCCTTGGAATTAAAGGAAGAGAAAAAGAAGCTCTGCTTTGGGGTCCTTCAGAGTTTCATTACTGCCTGTTCTACTCCATTACTGCATTTCTTTGAAATGTGAACAGCATTAAGGGGCCCAGCTGCAAGCAGGTCCCATTGATCACCAGATGCCTAAGGAATTATCCATGCTGCATCAAACAAGTCATATTGGAGGTTATAGGTGACTCCCCAGTCCTATCCACAGCTTTGTCCTTCTGGTCAAATGAGCATGCTGGAAAAAAAAGGTCCCAGGCTGCAGGAGCAGCCCACCTGCAGATACAGAGGTTGCATTGTCATCATCATCCTGCCAGCAGGTTTCTTGCTGTGTCCTAGGTAGGAGAAGGCTGCAGTGGTGGTGCCTTCTGCTTGGATAAAACTGACCCATATCCAGACTGTCTAACATGAATCTATCCTGAACAGGATTTAGCCTGCCAAATTTCAGTCCATGCTGCTGGAAGCACTTTTTAAACATTTATCACTCGATCCTAAGCAAGTTTTGTGAGCTCAGCAAACAGAGGTGGAAGGAATGAACTTTGAGGAGCAACTACTAGGAACAAAGTGCAGAGCACAGAAAATCATATATTCTGAACCATACATCAAGTAACTAGGTAGACTGTTAAAAAAAAAAAAAGGTAATAATTAGGAGAGCTTTCAAGAATCTTGTGGTAACCATATTTGCTGTGAGGCTGTAGCTGAGGGGTCAGGAGTGAAAATGTCTCCAAAGAGTGGTGTATATTCTGATTTCAGAGAAAGCTGTTGTGAGAGGGAGTGCCACTTCTTGGCTCAATACACTGTCCCCAGCTGGTGAGCGACCAGATCTTCCATCTCCCACCCCAAGGATGCTCAGAAGGCTCAGTGAGGGTAGCCTTGTAGCTGTGAGGAGTCCATGGCCCCCAGTAAGGGTCAGAAATGCAAATGACACATTTCCTTGGGACACAAGACTTGAGGGTCTGCTACTGCTCACTGTGGCCAGCAGAGAAGGGAAGCCAACACAGAGCCACACATGGGGAAGGAAATGTTTTCCTTCCAACCTTCCAAATACTCGCAGCACTCCCATGATAATTTCATTGTTTCCCTTTCCCATAGGAGGAGAAGATACTGTTGTGCACAGAGTGAAAAATAAGTTTCCTGGTTTCTATTTCTAGCTCTGCATCCAGCTATTTGTCTGAGCTCCAAACCAGGTACTTGTATGGATCCACAGCACCTCATTTTATCCCTCTGCAAAACAGGAGTAAAAAAGAGCAGCTCTGCAGGGGGGCTGTGAGTATTCCCTTTACTGTTTTCAAAGCACATTTTTATATCATTTTAAAACAATGATATATATATATATATAGATGAAAATAATTATCATCAATTTATAATTTGTTAAGAGAGAGCTCATATGGGAAGCAAATGCACTCAGCAGTCCCCACACCTGCACTTGAGATCTTACATACTTTGGTGGGCTGCTGCCTGCCTAGATGGAGAAGCAGTCGGTGTTTGGACTCCAAGAGTTTTGCCATATGACAAGATTTAATTAAAAACTGCTTCAACACATCAGGGTGGCTGTCCCCGCTGTGCCAGCATCATCCCAGGCCACAGTGCTGGTGGGAGAGCTCACTGGCCAGGTCCTTGGCTTCCCTTCCTCCCTTGGTCCAGGGCCAAGACACCTCCCAAAATACCAGACAGCTGCTGAGGAGGTTCTTCACTTGCAGCAAGGCTGGCAGCACAGCTTGGATGGACAAGCAGTGCTGACAGCACAGCATCAGAAGGTGCTGCCTCATGAAAGCAGAGATATCTTGTGGGAATACTTTGTGTCAGTTTTAAGAAAAATGCAGACCGAGAAGGGTTTCTTGAGCAACTTTCTGATTTCACTTTGTTTTGAGTTTTGTGAACTACCTTGCTGTCTTTTCAAAAGGTTTTAGCTAGTAATTCACTTTAATTTTGTGCGCTTATAGAAAACCTCTGGAAGTTTGTTAAGAATGAATGTCATGTTTTTAATCCGTATTATGATATGTGCTAACATTAGGGAGACACAGTATTTTTAAATTTTAAAATGTAATTATCAATTAAAGCTATTTCTGTGTTAAAGTCAGAAAATGGCTTTGCCTTTCCACAATAAATTTTGAGAATACATTTTGCTCCAACTTGGAAGTCCAGATCTCCAGCCATATCAGCGTCCTCTGTTTCAGGCAGCAGGTGGGGCTTTCAAAAGTGGTCTTTGAGTATGAGGGTGTAACAAACCCACAGGTTTTACTTCTACCTGCCTGAGCTACCCTCCTGGCTGCAAAACATTCTATGGTGCTTCCTCATCCCCAGACCACTAGTCATGTAGCTGGGACACAGAGAGATGAGATATCCAGATGAGAGTGTGGGGAAAAGCTGAAGGAGTTTTTAACAAGTGAGTTTCAGGACAGAAATTGTTCTGTTTGGATTTCCTTCACTTTCTTTCAGAGCCATTATCTCAAATTTGTGTGTGGAAGGCAAAGCTTCTAATTATACACTGCAAAGAGTGCATTTTTTATAAATAGCACCAATTGTTCTGCTGGGACATTCTCATCTGAATCAGCTCCTCTGCAGCTTCATAGCCTGTCTTCCATGTACAAGGAGAATATTTGTACTAATGAAACCCAAGTGGATCACATGTGACACAAAGACTGAAGCAATACAATAGGATTTGGGGTTTTGCAGCCAGCCAACAGCTGTGCCACCCTGAATTCACTTCAGTGCCCTGTAATTCTGCCCCTTTGTCACTCCTGAATCCCTGGTACAAAGGCCCCTGGAATTGGGTTGTTACTGCCATGACCAGTCTCGCTGCACATGAGAGCATTGCTGCTGTCTGCAACGCCTCAGTGGGTAAAATTGCTTTGTTTCTTTCTCTGAAGATTGTGCACAGGGCTCAAATGCCAAAATCAGTGTTAGTTACCCTCTCCCCATCGTCACCAGAGCATCTCATCAGCCGTGGGGCCCAAACCCTCCTGCCAGGGTGGGAGCCCATCTGCAGACACAGCCACACTCCACAGAGACCATCCCAACCTTCTGGTCAGCCACATCCCCACTGGGCACTCGGCAGTGCCCATCCCAACAGTGGGGCTTGCCTGCAAGCAGCCACGGCAAGGGACTGTGCGTGCAGGAGAGGGGACACCCGTCCAGAGGGCACCCAGGACATGTGCCCACCCAGCCCCTGCAGCTGCTGCACTGCCAGACACTGCCTGTGCCTCTGCAGCTGAGGGCAGAGGGGGTCACCCAGCCCGGGGCCAAGCCCTTCTCCAAGCAGCAGGTCCCCAGAGCTGCCCCGGAGAGCCCTGACTCTGCTGGAAAGCCGAATTCTCCACGGATGCAGGCCAGTGTCAGAGGCTGTGTTGGTGTGGCAGTGAATCTGTCATGGAGATGACATCTCCAGCGTGCTTGGGGCTGTGTTGGCTGCTCAGCTGATGAATGCAGCTCAGCCAGGAGCGTGTGTTTAATTGCTCAGTGTACTGCAACACCCGCCGCTCCCTGCATTATCCACTTGCCCCAGCACTAGAGCTGCCACCTTCTCAAAACAGTAATTTCATGGAGTGAATTGACTTTCCATAATTATCTTTTTATGCAATTAATATTTCCTCAGCAAAGCACAGATCACTCTGCCTCCTCCATAGGTAAAGCAACTAAGGAACCCCAGCTGCCAGCCGTGGCTGAATGAGTCACTCTGCTGGAGAAAAAGATATCACCAGTGCATATTGTCCCCTTCTGCTGTCATTTGCCACTTGCTGTCTTGGTCTGAGGGGACTTGTCTGTCACTGCCACGATGGAGCTGGACCAGCCCTGCCAGGTCTGGAGGGTGGATGCATGTTCAGAGGACTCAGTGCCATCTCCCTGCTCATGCTGGCCATCACCTCCCCCCCAGCCATGACTGGTGAGGAAACACTGATGAAGGCTCACTCCTGGCCAAGAGACAGATGGAGAAGGTGCCTTCTATAAAATATTAGCCCACTTGACTTCTCTAATAGAGTTTATGAAGGTCAGAGAGCTACTTCATGCCCCGTACATTGTGAAATGAAAGCAGTTTTACAGCCCTCTTCAAAGAAAACAAACTGAGACATCCCTGGGGCAATTTCTGGGTCATTTTTTAAACATATATGTAAACATTCCAGCATGTATGTCCAAGAAATGTTTCAGAACATGCTTCCATTCCATTCTTTTCACAGTCTACAAGAGTCAGCTTTGCTGACCAAGGTCAAAAAGGCCTTTCTGAACTCTCTGCCATGATACATTGTTATCTCTCCTATCTGACAGAGCTAATGTGGAAACCTTTACAGCACACAAATACTTGAAGTGCCTTCCTGCAATGAGTTTTATAAAGAAAATAATAGCACTGAATTTCTTTTGTTGCCATTTACCTGTCTGATTCTACAAGAAGTTGCTTTGAGTCTCCTTTCATCTCTACTGACTAAAGTGAAAGCTTTGTAATCAGTGTGTTGTTCGGTCTTTTCGTTCACTTGCTGTTTTTC
>VXAX01007968.1:8760-28310 GCA_013399835.1 Leptocoma aspasia
GAGGCTTCTCTCCCTCCTGGGCTGCTGCCCAGGGAAAAGAAGGAAAAAGTGGTCTCGGAGAAGCAGCTCAGCTGAGCTCCTGCCTGGAGGCTTGGGGTTTTTCCCCCATTTCTGGCTTGCCACCCTTCCCTCTCCCGATGGAATGGGGGAGGGGCAGGCCCGTGGGTTCTCGGCTCGTTTTTCACAGCAGGGAATGGCCCCGCTGGGCTCCAGCCCCGCGGCAGGAATGCTGGAATCTGCCGATGGGAGACGGGGGAAGGAGCGGGCCGGCGGGCTCCCCGGGAAGGGTCCGGCCCAGCCCGCAGCAAAGGCCACCCGGCCCGGCCTGGCCAGAGGCGGGGTGGGGCCGGGCCGTCTAGTTGTTACCCTGCTGTCGGACGGAGGGAAAAGAGACCGGAAAAAAAAAAATTTCCGGCTTAACAGCTGTGCTTTGCAGAGGCGTTCCACGACCTCATTTCCGGGGACACCCCTGTAACCATGACAAAGGCCAAGTTGGATGGAACTTTGAGCATCCTGATCTAGTGGAAGATGTCCCTGCCCATGGCAATGGGTTTGGAACTAGATGATCTTAAGGACCCTTCCAACCCAAATCATTCTATGATTCTAATTGGATAAAACCAGAAAAGGATAATTGGGCCAGTCTCTAGCATTACAGATTTTTTTTTAAAACAGCAAAAATAGGAAATTATATGGTTTTTCTAAGAATTATTATCGTTAATTCCATTTTATAATTTTTAATCCTAATGGTAAGTAATACAGAAGCCACTTCCTATGTCCAGCAGCTATATGGTGCAGTATCCCTGAAACCCTCTTGAAGTATTTGAGGATAGATGCTTATGTACACCACTGTTCACAAATTTGGGACACAGTCTCTTTTGTTTTGTTTCCTTGGTTGTACTCAGTGCATGCAGATAATGTTCTGGATTGTGTTAATCTTAACCTATTAATTAAAAAATTAGAATGCATTCTAATTAATGCATAAAAATTAGAATGCATTCAGAAACCAGTAAAAGGATTCTGGTTTCATTTAAGAAATTTTTTTCTCATCATCAATTATATGAATGAGACCTGATTGAGTGATAAGTAAGTAACTTAGATTTGGAGCATTTTTTGCCATGAGTACAAGCCTCAATTAAATAGAAAACAAAGCAATACAAGAAACCTAAAAATTCTACTTATACTGTACTTGAAAATCTCTAAAGGATAAACACAAACACCTCTCATGAGTCTTGACTGAATGAATTTTAGTTCATCTAGCATGTTCACTCCTGAGAAAAACATATGTTTATATAAATAAAAAAATAAATGTTTTTCTGCAGCATATGAAGCAATACAAAATATGGCCATTAGGGGCTAGGCTAGGTAGTATTTACTCCAATTTTTTATTTAACTACTAATTAACAATTTGTCAGTTGTTATTATTATAACTGACTTTACTTTTGGAATACAGATAAAATCAAAGAAAACTAGACAGACCAGGTTTTCAAATTATCTCCTTGATATGAATGTTTATTTGTTCTGTGTTGTTTCTGGTTTGCTTAAATGACATTCATTTTTCTTTGTTGTTATGTTTTGGTTTTTTTTCTTTCATAAGTGATTTATTCAGCTATGCAATTATGTTGTGTTCTTTCCTGCATTTCTTATCTGAATCCTGCAGCCTTTTATTTGTTTGTCACTCTCATTCTTCCATATTTTTAAATCCATCTTATTCTTTAACTAAGAAACATGCAAGATAAAACTTTCTCAAAAAGCAAATTGCAGTAATACACAGTAAAACATTACTTTGTTTTTCAGCACCTTCCTGCTTTCTTATATTCATAAATTCTCAATTTTTAACCCACACTCTGAAGAAAATGTATTTGCTTTTTAAACTCAATCATAAGACACCACACAGGTAATTGGCACAGTACTTGAAATAGCAAGTTGTATGTGATTATATCAGTGTCAGTTCTCAATAGCATTAATTTACTGCTGTGATGCTTAGAATCCCTGGAGCTTCACATCCTAAACATTTTCCCTTGTTTCTGATAGTCAATACATTCCATAAGGAAGTGCACTTAATAGTTATGAAATCAAGCTGGTATCACCAAATAAACCTTTGTGAATTTTTCCTTTTACAGGAATTAAAGAGTTATCTTTTATGTTGTCTCCAATAATAACTAGGATTTCTTTGGTCTTAAGGCAGCTATTTTCAGCCAAATCACTTCAGTGGTGATGAAGTGTTACCTGCCTTTCTCATACAACCAACTGAAATTTTCTTTATACAGGACTAGGAGAAGTCCATTCTCTTTAAGGGCTTATGGTGTGACCCAGCAAAAACATGCTAAGAGAGCAAGATACTTGTGATTACTTTTTTTTTCTTTAGTGAACCTCAAATACATTAAGCATTTTCCTAACGCAAAAACAAATACTAAGTCCAGTGTATTTTCTGAAGGAGAATTGCTTTCAAACACTGAAAAAATTATAATCTAAAATATTTACAGACGTTGCAGCACTGTATGTTATCCTAATACAATGGAATTGCTATATTGTATAGGTGTTTGGGGTCGGTTTTTGGTTTTTTCTCTTTCCTGCTCTCTCCTCACCATTTGTGCAGAATTTTCTTCCCATTGAGTTACTAATGGAATTGATGGTTTGAGCACCTCATCTATAGTCCCAGTTGCCGGAGTGGGGCCGGAGACACCAGAAGATTTTGGGCAGGGGGGCAGTTTCAAGCTCACTCGTTCTCTTCCATTGCACGAGAGAGGACACAGGCAGCTGAGGGAGTTTTTCGCCGTCACTGCAAGTCTCCGTCCCTGCTGGTTTTTTTCCCTCCTGCCACCGCCTTCACCCAGCAGGGAATTCTTTCTTCTGCTGCTGCACCTCGCATTCCCCTGTCCTACCAGGACACCCTGCAGGCTCCAGCTGTTTGCTGGTTTTGGGACATTCTCATCACTGCCCTAGGATTTTCTGCTCATTTCTTGCCGTTTCCAGCCTGCTGTTTCCGAAAAGTCCTGCTAGGGGCACTAGAATTGCTGTCCCAAGGGTCTGTGAATCGAGGCCTCTCTCCCATCCCCGCCCCCGTCTGGGACAGAGTGGCCGTTGCCACATGCTGCCCGAGCCCACGCTGGAGCGCCCCCTGCAGCCACGTGGGGATCACTGCACTTGCCCTGAGCACCGGGAGCCTGCACTGTGAGCTTGCCAGCGCCTCTGCCAGCAGGCTCCCGGTGACCGTAACTACACAATAGGGAAAGTGCCACAGCCGAACGGCTGTCATTGGGTTCCGGGTTCTGTTTGTTGTTAATGCCATAGCTGTTGTTGTTTGCTTGCTTTATTCTACATATTAGTAAAGAACTGTTATTCCTATTCCCATATCTTTGCCTGAGAGCCCCTTAATATCAAAATTCTAATAATTGGAGGGAGGGGCATTACATTTTCCATTCTAAGGGAGGCCTTTTCTGCCTTCCCTAGCAGATACCTGTCTTTCTGATACCTAGCAGATACGGCAAAACTAAGACAACAAGTTATCTTACTATAATATAATTGGTATTGCCTGAGCACCAGTCCATCCTCCAGTCCCTTTTTAGTAAGGTTCTGCATAAATTAGCCAATAAAACAGGGACACAACTATTAATGACACACTACAGAAGATGAAATAATTAGGGGGGTAGGGAAAAGAGAAAAAAAAAATCACTATTACTTTTTCTCCTAATTTTTTTTACTCCTCCTGAAGTCCTCAATATATTCTCCATTCCTGTTTACCTTACAAGGCTTGTTGATTTGTTATTCATTTATTAATGGATGATCATTGATATTGATCTCAATGCCTTCTGAACAAATTATCTAAGGTGATAAAACTGAAGTGAATTGTGGTCCCAAAGGCAGAGTCAATATACATAGCAAAAGTCTGAAGAAACACTTCTGCTTTGAAGCACACTGCAGTTAAGAAAGATTTGTATAGAAGGCATGGATAAAGAAGAGGAATGGGACACCTACAAAGACATGGTAGGAATAGGAGCTATGACAGATATCAGGAAAGAACAAGAGAAGACACCCCAGACAGGTTTAATTGGAAATCAACTCCTATCCTTCCCTGTCTGCCGTTCTGGCTCTGTCAAGGATCAAAGAGTCATATACAAGGAAGATGAAATACTTCCTTGCTCTTTTTGTAGCTTTGCAATTTCTTAGCAAAACTAATAGAATTAGAACTAAAAACAGCAGTCAAAGCTGCACTTTCCATTGAAGTAGAAAAACCCTTCTTACATATGTCCTGGTTTCAGCTGTGATGGAGCTGGTTCTCTTCCCAGTAGCTTGTCCATTGCTGTGCTTTGTACCCAGTGTGAGGATCATGTTGAGAACATCCTGATGTTAAACCACAGCAGCTGGTAGGGAGAGGAGGAGTCCTGCTTGGACACTTGCTGGGCAATGGTCAGTGGGTGGTGAGTAACTATATTGAGCATTTCTCTGGGTTTTATTCATCTCTCTTTCTCCTTTTCCTTACAGTTGTTGTTTTTATTATTATTTCGTTATCACTATTACTCGCAAAATTATATTTTATTTATTTTGTCTAGTTTCAATTATAAAACTATTCTTATCTCAACCCATGAGTTTTATTTATGTTTTTCGATCTCCTTCCCACCTCACCAAGGGGGTTGGAGGGGAGTCACTGAGCAACTGCCTGGTACTTAGTTGCTGGCTGGAACTAAAGCACAACTATATGAAAAAGTGTATTAAGACTATGGGTTAAATTATACCAGTAGAAATGCATGAGCTCCTCTGTCATTCTGATTTGCTGCATCATTGTTGGTATCTGTATGCTGCAGGTCCTTATCATTGCAAGTTTTCATTCCTCCACATTGTCTGTCCTCCTTTCCATGTATGTTCTCTTCCTCCCCCTCCCTCCTGTGTGTGTCATTGAAGGCATCTCTTGCTGTTTTGTGTAGGCTGTGGGTCCCCTACCGACTGCACTTGGAACCATAAACTCTAACTCCTTCTCACCTATGCAGTTTATATTATAAGCAAAATCTCTGAAAACCAAACACTGAATAAATTGTCTGGAGGCTTTGTTGTCTAGTCACAACTGAGAAGAGACTACAGTCAGACAACATGGCATATTCATTTGTACTATATAAATTAGAAGAGTTTTACAATTATAGTAACTTGATTATTATCATACTAGAAATACAGCTGTATGTCTGTGCTAGTTTGACCATATTGAGGAGTTCTAGGACTGAATGGTGAAAACAATTCTGTGAGCACCGCCACTACAACGTCATTGGTGTGTGAGGCGTTTCAATGAAAAGCCACTTATTTTTGTGGATGGACAGATTCTGAAGTAGGCTGCCCCTGTGCCAGCGAAGACCAGCAATAAAACCAGTAATAAAAGCAAGTCCTTCTTTGGAGATTTGTAACTACAATTGAAAAGAAAATAATATATTTACTGAGCAGTAATAGAATTCTTTCTAATAACACTCAGATTGAAATACTGCCATGTCTTAAGGAGTAAGGGAAATGATACATCTGTATGAATAAGAAAATATTTTCTCTAGTAATAAAATGAATGATAAAATGGTTTTTTACTGTTGCCAGAAAATTTATACTGACAAGTATACCCGCATAATTAATTGCATGACAAAGACCATTGCATTGTCTTGTCAAAGAACATCATCATTTTAATTTAGGCTGAATTATACTTTAGTAGCTGGTACAGACTTAACAGATCACAGATCTGAGTAATGAAACGGATTTAAAGAAAACAGCTAAGATATTACTTTAACAATTACCTGATTAGAACAACTTAGCCCTGTGAAAAATGCGTATGATATGATTGGCTCTTCGCAAATATTAGAATGAATACTATATGTGTTATGTTAGAAAGTTATGTTGTATTAATTTTTGTAGTGTTGTATTAATCTTTTAAATGTAGTTTTTTTATTAAGGCATAATACTAAAATAGAAACTATATGATGTAAGATACTTTTTTGTAACTAGCTTGAGGAATGGATAAGATAACCAAGAAATTCTTTGCATAAAGATAACAAGAAGAAGACATCAACATTCTGAAAAAATAATTATCACCTCCTTATCACACTCTTTCTAGACTCTTAGGAGCCAAGAAATTGATTTACGCGATTAGACAGGGAACAGAAATTAAACAGAAGACACCCTTTCTTTGAAAGGAATGTCTGAATAATGCATAAGAAATATGAATATGCAACAGGCTATTGCTTTTAAGGGTCAAACCTTCATTGGTGCTTTGTGCTTTTCCTCAGCGAGAAGCACCCGGACATCCACAATTCTTTGCTTTTTATTGTCTCTTTTATTGTCCTAACCTTGATTGTCCAAATTTGTATTACCTTATTTTTTTTATTATTAAACTTTTAAAATTTTAAACACAAGTGAGTAGCGTCTTTCACAGCCCTTTATCGGGGTTGCTGGCATTTAGAGGATGTCATTCTGCATGAACCAACTCATTTTATGAAAATAACATATCTTCCATAATATCAAGATTTAAAGTTTAATTATAGTTCTAAGGTATCCATGTTGTTTCATATACTGAAGGGAAAAAAATAATTCTGTCATCCTGTGCTCTCGTTGAAGTGTTCTAGAAAATTATGGTCCTTTTGGAGACATTATAATCTTTCATTTTGTTTGAATCATACAAAGCATCTTATTAGAAAAAAAAAATCCTCGAAGAGTCTCACTTTATTAAGCAGAAAAGGGCTGAGACATAACACATTACTGTTATGACATGATATGTAAAAAAGGAACTTCCTTAATCTCTTTCACCTAGGTGAAAGTGTGGTGTGAAATCTTTTCCACAGATACTAAGAAGATTTTTCAAATACATTAATGTCAAAAGGCAGCGTAGGAATAATGTAGGCCTGTTACAAGATTAGGAGGGTCACCTCCCAGAAATAGGACATGGGCAAGGCAGAGATGTTTAATGTATTTTTGGCCTCTGTCTTCAAGACAGATGATGGACCAAGGGAGTCTTAGTGCCCTGAACTGGAGGGCCATGACTGTGAGAATGATCAACTCTCAGTGGACCTTGAACTTGTGCAGGATCTGCTGTTGCAGCTCAATCCCTACAGATCCATGGGGCCTGATGGGATTCATCCAAACATCCTCAAACAGCTGGCTGTTGTTATCACATTTCTTGATGATTTTTGAGCAATCTCGGGAATCTGGAGAGGTCCTAGGTAACTGGAACCTGGTGAACATTGTCCCAGTTTTCAAGAAGGGCAAGAAGTAGGACCCTGAAAACTACAGGCCTGTCAATCTGCTGTTGTTTAGGAACGGTACTCCCCAATTCTGTGCCCCCACTGAGACTCCTAAACGACACACTGCTCTCCCACTCCCC
The DNA here is from genome assembly GCA_013399835.1 of Leptocoma aspasia. Classification (NCBI taxonomy): domain Eukaryota; kingdom Metazoa; phylum Chordata; class Aves; order Passeriformes; family Nectariniidae; genus Leptocoma; species Leptocoma aspasia. The sequence continues at coordinate 16,103 of VXAX01007968.1, forward strand.
CTTCTCCTTCCCATTGCCCTTCCCCTTCTTCTTCCTGCTTTGGTAGGATAGAGTTGAGAATCTGCAGCACAAAAGGTGAAGATCATGGTTAAGATAATAGCAGATTACTAGTAACAAGAATGAGGTAAGAAAATAAACAGTAACAGCAACAATAACAAATGGATACAAAAGAGAGAGTGATTCACACGCATAAATGCTCACTGCAGGCTGTGAGACAATGAACAGTGACAGCTTTCTCCCTCTGCTACATTTGGGTTTTTTACAACTGGAAGTCACACCCTTCTTCTTCAAAGCCAAAACATCCCTTCACCTCTGCCTCCCTACAATGACATTAGGTGGTATAGAATAACATCCTGTGGGATTGCAGGCAGACCCAGAGGTGGGGATGCCTTGGAAAGCTGTCAATTAACCCAAGTTATGTCACCCTTGTGTCCTCCCCTTTCTCCTCCCAAGTTCTGAAAAGTTCCCTTGTTATACAAACCCCATTGGACCCCAATAATGTCATACTCTTGTATTACTTCCCTATGGGCTGTATCAATGTTAATCCCTCCCTGTACCTCCCCTCTGCCTTCTCCCTATAGGTCATCCTTCCCATATAAAACCCTGGTACACCCTCAGATCCCTTGACTTCTGTCCCTGCTCCTCTCCGAGGATAAACCCTCTGGAGATGCACACAGTTGTCCTTCTCGCGTTTGTGGGTTTTGGAGTTATCATCGCAGCATTGCAGCCCTAGAGCTATCCTGACCAAGACACTCTCGGGAAGGTGGTGGCCATCCTGCGTGGCCCAACATCCGGTCCTGGTCACAGTCCCTGACCCTCTCAGTCTCACTCCCTCACAGCTACTGCAAGAAATTAACCATGTCCTGGCCAAAACCAGGACACAATCTCACTTCTGTTCCTAGTAAACTCGTGGAAAATACTATTCTGAGATGTATTGAAAAACACCTGGAGGACAACAGAGTCATCAGTCACAGCCAGCACAGCTTCATGAGAGGAAAAGTCCTGCTTATCAAATCTGATTTCCTCCTACAGCAGGGTAAAAGTTGATCAAGGGAAGCCAGCTGATATAATCTTTGTGGAGCTCAGCAAAGCCTTCCAGACTGTCTCTCCCAGGATCCTTCTGGACAAAATGTCTAGCCCACAGCTGTATAACAGTCTTACGTGATGCCTGAACAACTGACTCACAGGGTTGACTCACAGGCTGACTCACAGGTTGGGCACAAAGAATTATAGTGAATGGGGTGACATCTGACTGGTGACCTGTCACTGGTGGGGTTCCACAGGGCTCCATCCTCAGACCTGTGCTTTTCAGCACCTCAGACCTGTGCTCTTCAGCATCTTTGTTAATGACCTGGAGAGAGGACTTGAAGGAACATGAAGTGTGACAACAAAACTAAATTGGGAGGAACTGTCAACTTGCTGGATGACAGGGAGGCCCTGCAGAGAGACCTTGTCAAATTAAAGAGATGGGCAATCACCAACTGTATGGATATTAAAATGGGCAAGTAACAGATTCTGCGCCTGGGATGGGGCAGACTGGGATGGGTACAGACAGACTGGAGAATGAGATGCTGGAGAGCAGCACCACAGAAAGAGATCTGGGAGTCCTACTCCCTGGTAAGTTGAATTTGAGTCAGCAGTGCCCTGGCAACCAGGAGGGCCAACTCTGTCTTGGGGGGCATCTGGCACAGCATCGCCAGCTAGGCAAGGGAGGGGATTGTCTCACTCTGCTCTACAGTGGGGTGGCCTCACCTCAAGTGCTGGGGACAGTTTTGGGCACCACAACATAAAAGAGATATAAAGCTTTTAGAGATCATCCAAAGGAGGGCCATGAGGATGCTGAAGAATCTAGAGGGAAAGCCATACAAGGGGAGGCTGAGGTCACATGCTCTGTTCTGCCTGAAGAAAAGGAGACTGAGGACAGACCTCATTGCATTCTACGGCTTTCTCATGATTGGAAGAGGAGGGGCAGGCACTGATTTCTTCTCTGTGATGGCCACTGACAGGATCTGAGGGAATGGTCTGAAGTTGTGTCAGGGTAGGTTGAAGCTGACTATCAGGGAAAGTTTCTTCACTCAGTGGGTGTTTGGACACTGGAACAGGCTCCCCAGGGCAGTAGTCACAGCAGAAAGCCAGTCTGAGTTCAGGAAGTATTTGGACAATGCTCTCCGGCATATAGTGTGATTCGTGGGGCTGTGCTGTTCCAGGCCAGGAGTTGGACTCATTGATCTGACAGATCCCTTCTAAATCAACGTATTCTATGATTTGATGATTCTATGACCTAGTCCAACCTTTCTTCACAAAAGAAAGCAACTAAATATATTTATACTGTAATAACAGTCCTTTTCATTTCCATATGTTGATTCTTAAAAACTAAGAGATGAGAAACCAAGTTCAACCATAATCCGTAATTCTGAATTGCATAAAGCCTGATGCAAAATAGATTAATATAGAGTTGGATATTCAATTGTATCCATTACAATAATGAGAAAAGACATGAAACAAGGTGAAATCAGGCAGTTACTCTGTTACATTTAACAAGCAGGATATACAAAATACTAAATTAATGCAAGTTCATTTAAGTTGTTGAGTAAGAGGACTAATTTTTAAAACTATTTTAGGCTTATTTTAAATATAACTTAGGGGCTTTGGTTTGGTTTGTGTTGTTTCTTTTTACTCTTTTATTTCTGAAAAATATCCATAGTTTGTTCAATTTCAAACATCAAAACCAAAAATTAGCCTAATTTTAAATATTTTTTTAATGAAAACAGGAGTGTTTCCTCTAAGGAAAGACAGGCTGCTCAGTTTATCTGATCTCTTATCAGAATATGTTCCTGGATTGAGATAAATGAAACCTGTTAATTCTAACACTCATATCCATAGATATACTTTCAGAGAGCAGTCTGAAGTCACTGCTGACACAACAGAGTGTCATAGGAAGGGACTGCAGAACTCAAAGAAGGGTTCCATTTCAAAAGACTAATAAAACTAAAGTAGAGGAAACAGGATGGCAATCAAATATAAACTCTCTCCTAAAATTTTAAGTTATGATTAAATTCTCTCATGTACTGTGTGTGTAGCATTTAAATCCAGAGTTTATTTTAGTTTTATTATATTTTTCACTCTTCTAGCCAGCTGTTTCCTTTCGTCTGGAAGAAGGCCAAGATGGAGTTGCTGTGGGAGGCTCAAGAGCTGTAACTTAGTTTACACAGTGGAAAAACAATATCTGATCTGCAAAGTCACAGTGGCATAGATCATATTATCTGTTGCCTGATTAAAGACTACTGAACATATATTAGATTTTATTACTAGATTGTATTGCTTGAGAGGAAAGGAAAGGACCAAAGAACATAAACAACAGGAAGCTGATGCAGTCTGTTCTGCAACTTCAAGTCCAGTCTGTTCTGCAACTTTAAGTCCATTGTCACTCTCAGACAGTGAAATGCTTACCTTAGTGACAGGGATTTTTAATCTGTCTAGGCCAAGTTGCACTTAATTTTCTTGAACAGTCACATCAATTAATTCTAAGTTCAGAATAAAGTTTTGGGTAGTTAGAGATTTTCTTCTTAACATGAGTGTGACAAGTGAAGTGAACTAGTGAGTTACACAAAAAAACCTGCCAAGTTTTGACAAAATGAATTCAAAGAGACAGTACTTTGGTTTTGAATTCTGCCGAGCAGTGAAGGAGAGTATAAGATGCAAAGTATTAAAAGTTGTGTTCCTGGCAGGTCATAGATTTTCAGGGAGAGCAGTTTCAGGCCAAAAATAGAGTTATGTTTATGCAAACATAGGAGCTTCTCAGATGTATAAATAGGAATAACGGCAAAAGCATTAACACTAGTACTTGTATGGTCACTGTATCCAGACAAGGCTATCCTTAGAGTTATCCTAAGGTAATCATCCATAAAAACACAGAACAGAAATAGAAAATGAAAGAACTGGCCATTATGAAAACTTTTCCTACTTGGAAGACCCAACAATACAAGAACAAGGAAGCAACAGATGAAGACAATGCACAGATAAATATGAGGAAACAATTAGCCTGTACTGATCATTGTGACAAACAGCAGAGACAATATATGCCTGCTTTAGCCATGTGTCTTGGTTTGCAAGACAGGTGTCTGCTAGGGAAGGCAGAAAAAAACTCCCTTGGAATGGAGCATATAAACCCTCTCCCTCTGAATTATTAGAATTTTGAAATTAAGGGGCTCTCAGGCAAATATATGGGAATAGGAATAACAGATCTTTACTAGTATATATGATAAAACAAACAACAACAACTACGGCATTAACAACAAACAGAACCCAGAACCCAGTGACAGCCGCTCGGCTGTGGCACTTTCCCTGTGGTGTAGTTACGGTCACAGCCGGCAGGGGCGCTGGCAGCTCCCAGTGCTCAGGGCAGGTGCAGTTGATCCCCACGTGGCTGCAGGGGGCGCTCCGGTGCAGGCTCAGGCAGCACGTGGCGATGGCGGCTTTAGTCTGAAGATGGGGAGGGATGGAAGAGAGGCTTTGCTTCACAAACCCCTGTGGCAGCAGATCTGATGCCCCTAGGAGGACTCTTGGGAGCAGCAAGCTGTGCTGGCAGGATGTCTTGGCAGGCAGGGGGTGAGGGAGGCCTCCCAGCAGGGCAGGGAGAGCCAAGCTCAGGATCCTGGGCACCCGAGCAGATGGTGATAGGTCTCTCTTTTAGTGAGGTGGCTGTTAGTAAGGTCCCAGTTCAGTGGCTGCTCTCACGAGCAGAGGCTCACTCCACAGCAGAAGAAACAGCTCTGGGCCTGGCTCCGGCAGCAGCAGCAGTGGAAATTCCTTCCCCAAAAAGCAGCTGCGACTGTCCTTCCCTGAAGCCAAGAGAGAGAGAGACAGCCAGGAACTGCCCCTAGCCCCTTCCCCCAGCCCAAAAATCTCCCGTATCCCCACCCTATCTCAAGCCATCAGCCCCCATTAGCAACCAAATGGGAAGAAATTCCATAGGTGATAAGAAATGAACAGGAGAGAAAAAACCAAAACTCAACTCCCAACACCATGTCATGTCTTTGTAGGCATTGCTGCAAAAAAATGTTTTAAGGAAGGGTTTTAAAGCAAGTAACACAGACATTACAAAGATATCCAGTCTTCTGCCTTAATTGGGACTGCTGGAGTGGAGACTTACAGATGTATTCATTTGAATATCCTGATATTTATTCATATCAGTGCAATCTCTGACTTTAAAGTATGAATGAAGACAAAACTGCTTTAAAAATCAGTATTTATCTCAAAAATCCAGAAAATTCTCTCCTACCATAGGACTGTGAGTTACCAATAGAGACATACATTTAAAAAAAAATCTGGTATTTATCATGGCTATATCAGAAAATCTGAAATGCTGTAATAACTTATATTACATTATTGGGTAAGCAGATTCCCAAAGAGATCACAGTCTACTTTCCTTAAACCCAGTGCTGTAGGCCTGCTTTTTGCCCTTCACTCCTTTTGTAGGACCATGAACCCACAACTTTACGGTCACTGTAGCCAAGGCTGCCCCTGGCTTTCACATCCATAACCAGTTCTTCCTTGCTCATAAGTAGCAGGACCAACAGGGCACACTGCCTTCTTTGCTCCTCAGTCACCCATCATCCAAATGCTCTAGCAAATCTCCAAGACTGCTTGAACTCTTTTGTTTTGTCCCTCCAAAAGATATCAGGGTGGCTGCAGTCTCCCAGGGACTGTAAATGTGACATTTCTTCCAGTCATCTGAAGGCTTCAGCTACTATTTCTTCCTGCTCAGGGGATTTGTAGCAGATACCTACAGCAACAGCAACCATGCCAGTCCACTTGCTGACTTTCATCCATCCACAAGTTCCCATCTGGCTCCTTATCTATTCCTGGGCAGAGCTCTGTAGACTCCTGCTGCTCTCCCATATAAAGGGAAAACCACTCTTTTCACCTTCCCACTCTGTTCTTTCTAAGGAGCCTGTATCCAACCATTACAGCACTCCTTTTTTGGGAGCTCTCTTGCCACACTTCCCAGATCCACTGATGAAGCATTATGACAGCACACAGACTTCTAACTCCTCCTGATTTGTTTTTTGGTTTTTTTTCTTTTGGTTTTATTTTTCATACAGCCTACACTAAAGACATTTCACAGATTGTATTAGGGGTGTGTGGCAAGATTTTTGTAGCAGGGCAGTTACAGGGGTGGCTTCTATGAGAAAGTGCTAGAAACTTCTTTTATGTCCAACAAAGCTGGCTTTAAAATAGCTTCACTGTTGTTGGTGTTATAGATATAGGAGGTAATTCAGGCTGGATAGTTGATCTGTTATGTTTAATAAAATGATTATAAAGATATTGTGTAGTTCTGGGGAAACTAAATGTAAAACTCAAAAGGCTAACCTGATCTGGCTCAGAGGAATTCAACTCCTGCCACAGCTGGCGGGCTACAGAAAATGCCTTACTAACAGAATAAAAGGAAGGGAATTTGGGCAGGGATGGGTCGTTCTCTCCTGATAACCAGATATGCCCTGGGATGATTCAAGATGGATATCTCCAGACAAGATATCTCCGAACACCTGGGAGACATTAACACCCATCACCGGCCCCCCTGAACAAGATAAACCAACCATCAAATTCCTACATCCCAACTGCGGGGTCCGGAAAACTGATTTACAATATTCATCACGATCCGGGAAAACCATTCACGGCACTCATCACGGTCCGGGAAAGCTGCCCTCGACATTCATCGCTTCCCCGAAGCTCTTTGTCCAGTTTTAGACGAGGAAAAGAAAGGACACTTACATACGAAGGACTGAAAGGTATGAATAGACTGTTGCTGGTAGCCAAATAAACCATATAAAGCCAACTCAGCCGAATACCACATCAGCAAACAGGAGGGGACTCTATACGAGAGAGGTATAGAATCCATGTTCATCCGCGCCGACACCCGTGCTTGGTGCTATTCCATTTTTCAATGGTGGCTATAGCGGCCGAATCTCGGTTGCGAAAATAGGGTTTTTTTCTATTAATTTGGCTTTATCAATTATTAATTTGGCTGGATCATGTTCTTATTTATAACATTGGCCAAGGCTGAGCCTCTCAGCAATGATGGTTGTGGTCTGGAATAACAGAGCTAAGTAGGGGAAAAATTACTGCTCAACAGCAGCTGGGAGAGAACAGTGAGAACGTGAGAGAGGAACAATTCTGCAGACAGCCAGGTCAGTGTAGAAGGAGGGGCAGGAGGTGCTCCAGGCAATCAGATTCCCCTGCAGCCTGTGGTGCAGCCTATGGTGATGTAGCTGTGCTCCTGCAGCCCATGGGGTTCACAGGGATGCAGAGATCCATGTGCCGGTTCTGTCAGGACCTCTGACCCTGTGGAGAGAGGAGCTCTCATTGGAGTAGGTTTGCTGTCAGGACTTGTGACCTGTAGCATGCAATCTCATGTTGGGGTAGTCTCTTCATGAAGGATAGCACTCTGTGGAATGGACCCATGCTGCAGCAGTTCATGAAGAGCTGCAGCCCACAGGAAAGACCGATTATGGAAACTTTGTGGAAGATTGTTTCCTGTGGCCCATGGGAAGGATTAACATTGGAGCAGTTGCAAAAGACTGTCTTCTGTAGGAAGAACTCCAGGCTGGAGCAGAAGATTGCAAGGTTCTTTCTTTACAGGTGTCAGAGACAACATGTGCTGAACTCACCACAGCACCTGTTCCTGTTCCTCTTCACTGCTTAGGGGAAGGAGGTAGACAATTTGGCAGTAAAGTTAAGTCTAGGAACAAGGGACGGATGAGGAGAAGGTGTTTAAAGAATTTTTTTTGTTCATTATTATTTTATTCTCATTTAGTTATCAAAAAATCAATACAACACATAATACAATAAATCACTTGTGGCCATCAGGATAGTTGAGGAGTGATCTATCCATCTCTGCTCTTATCTCAACCATTTGTTATATTTTACTCCCTCTGTCCAGTTGAGAAGGGGTGTGACAGAGTAGCTTTGGTCACTTGACATCTAACCAGGGTCAAATCACCACAGAGAGGCACTCAGTTGTGCTGACTACTGAATACAGGCTTGAGAGCTCTCCCAACAAGCCTATTTTTCACACACTTCCTTCTTTTCATGTCTGTTCTCAAACAGACTGCATTACACTGCTGTTTTGTTAATTATTGTGTCCAGTTCTGCTCCCATCACCCCAGAACTTTGGCTTGCCAACTCCACACACACAGCTTCTTTACTTGCTCAGAAATCTCTCCCTCCACAGTTATTCCTAATCTAAATCTCTCCCTACCAGGTGTCTTAAAAAGCGTATCAGGCTGTTGACAAAAATAGATTTGTCCTATATTATCAGGTGGATCTTCCACATAGCTATTGATCCCCAAAGACAGTTCAAAAAATGCTATTGTTCTATTTATTTTCAGCTTGGAATACTATACACCAGCTTTACTTGCTCAAAGACTCTTAAATCCTTCATGTCATTTTCAGACTATACAAGGTGTTTTGTTTGATTACTTAAATTTCCAAGATGTATGTCCTTCTCGGGTTTCGTATGCAGCATAACTATTTCTCTGTGTAAAATATTAAGCAAGAGAACTGTTAGTTTTAAAAGACATATTGATTCTAAAATTACTTCTGTTGTTCCAGTAAACATTCTGGAGATCTCAAGTATTCATTCTCAAACACCTTGTTTCCACTGTGAAACAATGTTGTGCAATTACCACATGCAAAGACTCTCTGGGCAATTCATTACAAGCGCAAACTATATGAAACATTAATATCTCATCTTGGTATGATGTTGTTATAGGTAATAAAATGATATAGCCGAATCAATAATTAATAGAGCCAAACTGAAAACTAATAAAAATAAGTTTTATTTCGCGACCGATATTCGGTAGCGATAACCACAACCAAAGAGACAGCGTCGACCACAGGATTGATGCTGGGTGAACAGTAATCTGAGCTTTATTGCCTCGGATCCCCTCTGTTCATGAAGGCTGTCTCTGTCCGGGTAGTTTTTATACAGTTTATTCTGCCTGAGGCAGAGTCTCTCCTTTTCTTTTCACGGCTTCACATATTCATGTGCTGTCCTTTCTCTGTGTTGGGCTGGACAAAACAGTTTCTGGGAAGCAATGAATATTGATGTTGAGTTACAGAAACCTGGCATTGGGATGCATGTTCTTGATGGCTCTGGCTTATCTCGATTGTGTATAAGCAATGAATGCTGATGTCCCTGATGGTTCTTGCTATCTTGGTTGTAGATACTTATCGTGTATTCATCACTTGGGCGTTTTCTGAATGTCTCAGGGAAAGGGCCCATCTCTATGTGGAGCCATATCTTTTAGTTTGTTAATTAGGTCTTTCTCTCTCTGCTGCCAGCTATGGTTTTGCAATTTTGTGAAGCAATTTCTCTCTGGCCTCAGCTTGGGGGTTTTAAAACTTTAAGAATTTTTCTAACAAGAATAACTTCTGACATGTACAATTCACATAAGCACGAATTATTCCAAAACATATATTACAATGTGATCATTAAGATGACAGAATTCTTATAGCCAAACTTAAATAAAGTCTTCAAACTCCACATGCAGTTTTATTCACATACCCAGATTCTTCCAGCAGACCTAGATGCAAATAAAACTGAGCTTATATTTTTGGTCAGTTGTTGGCAGTTGGGTTTTGTTTTGTTTTTTTTTTTTTTTCCTCTCCTGTTCATTTCTTATCAATGTGGAATTTTGTCCTATTGAATTGCTAATGGAGGACAGGGCAGGGATACCGGGAGATTTTGGGCTGGGGGCTTACTCTCTTGGTATTTCAGAGGAGGACAGTCGGAGCCATTGCTCGGGAAGAGGAACTTTCACTGCCGCTGCCAAAGCCGAGCCCAGAGCTGCTCCTTCTGCTGTGGAGTGAGCCTCTGCTCGTGAGAGCAGCCACTACCTTACTAACACCTACCTCACTAAAAGAGAGATCTATCACCATCTGCTCGGGTGCCCAGGATCCTGAGCTCGGCTCTCCCTGCCCTGCTGGGAGCCCCCTCACCCCCTGCCTGCCAAGACATCCTGCCGGCACAGCTTGCTGCTCCTGAGTGTCCTGCTGAGGGCACCGAGATCTGCTGCCACAGGGGTTTGTGAAGCAAAGCCTCTCTTCCATCCCTCCCCATCTTCAGACAAAAGCCACCATTGCCACGTGCTGTCTGAGCCTGCACCGGGAGCGCCCCCTGCAGCCACGTGGGGATCACTGCACCTGCCCTGAGCACTGGGAGCCTGCCAGCGCCCCTGCCGGCTGTGACCGTAACTACACCACGGGGAAAGTGCCGCAGCCGAACGGCGTCACTGGGTTCTGGGTTCTGCTTGTTGTTAATGCCATAGTTGTTATTGTTTGTTTGTTTGTTTTATCATATATACCAGTAAAGATCTGTTATTCCTATTCCCATGTCTTTGAGACCCTTAATTTAAAAATTCTAATAATTAGGAAGGAGGGGGTTTACATTCTCCATTCCAAGAGAGGCTTCTTCTGCCTTCCCTAGCAGACACCTGTCTTGCAAAACCAAGACAGTAGCCACCTATGCTTTTCCCATCAGAAATAATTCCATATAAGGTGGTGAAAGGATTAGGTTCCCTAACATGCCACTTTTCCTCTCATCTATTGTTATTACAACTGTTATTATACTTACATTAAAATCAGTTGGATTTTCACTGATATTGTAACAGAAGCAGAATCAGATCAATTACTTCAGCAGCCCTCCTAATCTTTGTAAACTTCAGCTGAGCATACAGTGGAGAGGGGAGGTGTGGGAAACTGTGCCTTTACAAGGCTCTCAGGTGACCTGGAGCAGAGTGATGCTGTTCAGAGCACACAGCTCTGAACAGACGTGCCACAAGAGCCCTGAGGAAGCTTTACATCTCCTACATATCTAAGCCTACCAAGCCTGCTGTCAAAGACATCTTTAGACAGCTTTTATAAATATGGGAGACCAAACAGCAAAATGGTTACCTCAAGGGACAGTGCCGCCCAGCCGGATTATGCCCTTTTCTGACTCAGAGATGGGGCAACTGAGAAGCAGTTTTAAAACTTTTTATTTTATTGTTTAGTTTTATATGAAGGGTGAGATAATACAGATGTTGTAATTTACACTATTACAATTAGAAGTTAACTATTTTTTAATTACAAAACTCTGTAAGTGTTTCTTGACTTATTAAGTTTTTGCTGCACTGTGCTATAGATGTTTTAAAGCTAAACATTTAAAACTTCCCTTTATGGGTGCTCTTACAATGTATCTTTTATTGTTCTATTTCTCTAAAGTATCTGGTCTTATTTGCAAGGCTATCTTTTGAAACTTTTTTTAGCTCTATTTCTCTCAATAATATCTGTTTTATTCTATGGCATTTTTAAGTCAGCATTTCTTATCTCAAGGTTTGCATACAGATGCATACTGTGTGGGCTTTCTGTTAGGGTCTGAGAATTCTCTAAAAATTCATTTTCCACATTTCCCTCTCTCTCGGATAGAAAAAACTTTTGATGGCTTTGTTTATTATTTGCTGTGTATAGCAAAGTATACAAGGTACTATTACTAACATTGTTAGGATAACAATTAGTGTATATAAACTTAATTTGTAAAGCTTTTAGTTAAGGTGTAAAATTCGATTTTTAAAAAAAGTCGCTTAACTATGATTTTGTCGTGGTTTGAAATTTCAGAGAAGTGATGTAAAAGTTTTTTGTAATGGACAGCTGGTGGAACCAGTGGGAAGTTGGAAACCCTTCTTTGAAAAACACGTTAAAGATGAAAATCCCTGGAAAGCTCTCTTTTCTTTTCTGGTCGGGAACGAGGTAACATTGGGCCAGCCTGGGCCCCCCCTGCCCTTGGCCAGGCTGGACTGGGCGGCTGCCAGGCAAGAGAGGGAGGCTGCGGCAGGGGGCCTGCGCCCCTTCCCAGGGAGCCTGCTGAGCCCTGTCCCGGGCCAGGACCAGGCCCCAGGTACAGCCAGGCAAGGGGTGGGGAAGCTGTGGAGCCCCATCCCAGGGAGGGCTGCGGCTGTTTACATCTAACCAGCAGGTCCCCTTCCCCCAGCTCAGCTGCTGTACGAGATCATGCAGCTGAGACCAGAGTGGCCCTGCAGCTGCGCAGACTGTCCCTGTGGCTGGAATGGAATGCCGATCCTGACACAGCCCAGCTGCAGCTCCCAACGCAAGGGTCACGTGGCCGTATGCAGGCCCTGGGCAATATGTTAACCCCTTCAGTGCTTCA
>VXAX01007970.1:0-28196 GCA_013399835.1 Leptocoma aspasia
GGCTCACACTAATTTACCAGGACCCATCACCGAGGGTAATCAGAGAGCAGATCATTTAGCAATGCCTGCGATGCTTGCTACATTGCCAGATGTCTTTAATCAGGCGAGACTTAGCCATGAATTCTACCATCAAAACGCACCTGCACTAGTAAGGCAGTTTAAAATAAGCCATAATCAAGCTAGAGCAATTATCTCTGCATGTTCCAGCTGTCAAACACATGCTCTTCCATCATTACAACAAGGAGTTAACCCTAGAGGTTTGGAAAGCTTACAACTTTGGCAATCAGACATAACGCATTATCCACCTTTTGGGTGTTTAAAATATATTCATGTATCTATAGACACCTTTTCAGGTGCCATTTTTGCTTTGCCACATACAGGAGAAAAAACAGAAGATCTTATCAAACATTACCACTATGCTTTTGCAACACTAGGAATCCCTCAGTCTGTCAAGACAGACAACGGTCCAGTGTTCACATCTAAACAATTTAAAGATTTCGTAGATAAGTGGGGAATTAAACGTATCACCGGAATCCCACATAATCCAACGGAACAATCAATAGTTGAAAGAGCAAATGAAGAGATAAAAAGAGTTTTAGAACAGCAAGGAAGAGAGGTCCAATCCAACTCCCCCATTTTAAGACTGTCTAAAGCGCTTTACATTATAAATTTTCTTAACTGTTCTTTCTCCAACCCCAACCCACCCATCATATGCCATTTTCATAATTCAACCCGTACACAATTAGATCCAAGATCTCCTGTTTTAGTTAAAGACCCTCAGTCTAAACAAATCCAAGGCCCTTTTCAGTTAATTACATGGGGGAGGGGGTATGCATGTATCTCTTCACCAACAGGACCTAGATGGATCCTGGCTCAATATATCAAGTCATATACAGCGCCTGACCCTGCAGACCTCAAGTCTACACAACCAGTAGAAGACTCCAACAACGCACAGGACAGACAAGTCTCAGCCGCCTGACAGAGAAGAAAAAGAAAGTTACCATCTTTTGTACCGCGAGTATTTCAAATAGTACCTCACATGTAAAATTATATTTCAAGAGGCAGAAACCCCATGTCATATCCTTCCCTGAAACACTCCCCACCTATTCCTTCTCAGTTTTAAAATAAAAAATGGGGAGTTTTGGGGTTGTAGGACAGAGAGAAAAGATGAAAAACTATTTATTTTATTATTTTGTCTTCACTACTTACAAAATTTATTATAATTATTTATTAGGCTGCACCCTAAATGGTAAAATGTCTCATCAGTTCAACACCTGGTTATACAGACTCGTATATGGGATCATCTACTTAATGACCAGCTCAGCGTGGTTCATCCAGCAACCTTAACAAAATGTATGGACCACCTTAGTCAAGAGTCTAGGACAAGATAACTTCTGCCTGGCCATGGGCAGCGTGGAGGACCCGTTGTCTACGTGCCTGGTGGGAGTCCCCCTAAGGTGCAACGATTACCCCTACACAGATAAGAGACCCAACCCAGTAGACATCTGGGATGAGTGGACAAGGATTTTGACTCATGCACCACAGGAACCCCAGGAATTAGCATTTTTCCACTAAAGCATTTTTCTATGTAAAATTTTGTTATAAACAAAAAAGACAAGATTGGAAAAGTGAATCAGACAGCATTGCTAGGAAAATTGTAAATTCTAACCAAAAAGAGTATCAGGTTGACTGGTGCAATTACACAAATTACATCACATCTGAGTCCACAGAACATCCCAGAATGCTCCCCCCGGGAGTGTTTCTTACCTGCGGAGACAGGGCATGGGCAGGCATTCCATCTCGCCTGCAAGGGGGACCATGTAGCCTACGTAGTATTTGGCATAGCATAGCAGGCCAGCTGACTACGCTCACCCCAAATATTACTCTAATCAAACATTGGAAAACGACGCAACAATTGACTTGCCAAAAGCGAACTTATTCTGAATTTGATGANAAAGACAGGGGAGATGTGGCAGGCCAGGCATGCCCAGAAGCTGGGATGCCTTGGAGAACCCCAGTTTAGCTTTCCCCAAAGATTATGTCATCTTCATACATCCCTGTTACTCCACCCCTGTTTCTGGAAGTTTCTCCTGTTCTACCACCCTCATTGGATCCCAATTATGTAACCCCTTGTTACTGTGTCCATATTAGTTGTATTCAATAGTATCTGCCCATATACTGCCCCCTTTGCTGGTACTGATTGGTTCCGTGGTTCCCTTATAACCCTGTCTACCCTGGACCCTCCGGGTTTTGTCCCTGGCCCCCCCAGCTAATAAACCAGTTGGATTCTATACAAGAGACCTTCCTGTGCTTGTGTGCTTTATCTACATTGTGGCTTACTGGACTGAGCTATCCTCCCTTGACAGACACTTGCGGGAAGGCGGTGGCCGTCTGGCGTGGCCAAAATATATCATAAAATTGCAAAATGGTCTGTTCTGGGAGAGGCTTTAAACTCATCTTGTTCTTCCCCCTGCCATGGGCAGGGACACCTTCCATTGTCCCAGGCTGCTCCAAGCCCCAATGTCCAACATGGCCTTGGACACTGCCAGGGATCCAGGGGCAGCCACAGCTTCTCTGGGTACCCTGTGCCAGGGCCTGCCCACCCTCCCAGGAAACAATTCCTAATTCCCAATATCCCAGATAACCCTGCTCTCTGGCACTGGGAAACTATTCCCTGTGTCCTGTCCCTCCATCCCTTGTCAATTGTCTCTCTCCATCTTTCCTGCAGCTCCTTCAGGCCCTGCAAGGCCACACTTAGGTCACCCCAAAGCTTCTCCTCTCCAGGTGAACAATCCCAGCTCTCCCAGCCTTTCCTCCCAGCAGAGCTGCTCCATCCCTCTGCTCAGCCTGGTGCCTCCTCTGGCCTCTCTCCAGCAGCTCCAGGTCCTCCCTGTGGTGGAACCCCAGGGCTTTCATGCAGCTGTGATGACCCTTGCCTGTGATGGTATCAACTGTTTAATTTTGGTGTCTTTCTTTTGGGAATTTAACACTCAGATTTTGGAGACTTTTTTCTTCTTTTACTTTGCCTGCTTATACCTATAAGTGTGAATTATTTCTGGGAAGCTGCTGTGATTGATCAGTATTCCAGAGAAGGGGCAGGTTATCATTCCTGGAGCTCAAGCCTTCCTATTATAAACATCTTACACTAAAATATGATTATATTCAGTTTATGTAGTGAGCCCCAATGCCACAGAAGAGATAGTACAAAAATAACAAACAAGAAAAATTCAGTGTTGCTGCTACACCAATGGGAGCCACAGTTAGAGGTAAAAAAATATGCTGCATAGTCAGTAACACAATTTAGAGGAATATCTGAGATAAATGCACTTTGTTCAACAGAAACTAGAGTGGCATTTTTTTAAAATTCAACTGACAAACTGTAAGAAAATGGAGAAAAAATGCATAAGTCTGAATTTTAAACTGTAGACAGAGAATTCAATCTTCTGGATAAAGTATATACAACAGCTGGAAGCTTTTGTTTAATTCCTGTAAACATCACAAATGTTGTAGATGGAGCAATGGTTGGTGAATGGGAATTTTGTACTCAACAAACTCCTGCAAAACAGACAGAAATGTCCATGTGCTTTTCTGTCCCTCATCTGTAAGGAAGAAAGGGTTGCAAATGCTCCTTTGAGTAAAGGCCAGTTTTTATTTTATAAGACATTGCAAGGGACAGAATAATGTATACTGCACTTCTGAAACCCCAGGGCTGTGTAAGGGCAGGACAGATCATGATGCATTTTAAGCCTTCAGCCAGCTCTGTTTTGGACACAGGTAGAGAACACTGGATTGTGTCCATGCTATCTTCTGGCTTATCCTGTGGAAATCGCAAACTGTACAGCAGGAATTCTTTAATGTGCACATTGGGGAGCTGATTTTGCTGCTGCATTTTCCCTTTATAAGGGATTACATGAACTTATTTTGTAGGTCATAACCTCAAACTGTTTAAACTATATTAACCTCACAGGACTCCGTAAGTTTGGCCAGTGACTTCCTCTGGGATAGTGTGGTAGTGGTTCAGACTGATAAACAATCAGGTTTTTCAGGAGAAATAAAATGGGCTATTTACCTGTACACCCAGAAAAATGTAGTGCAAGACGAGGAGGTGTAATGAATATGTTAATATATGTATTTCCTAGTATGCTTGATAAAATGTAACATGAAAACCTATTATTAAAAGGGAGAAACCAAAGTGTTCACTGAAGTATCTGTGGGGCTTTATTGATTTTATAATGAGGTGTTTACACTGGCACCCTCTGAGGAACTCCTGAGACCCCATTCAAATTGTCTTCTTATACTCTGTTTGAAATTTCGTGTTCTTTTTTATCCTGGACTCGTAGAGGGGAGAATAAAACCATATATGTGAGAGCAGGGAGGCTTTGAGAACTCTTTGGGTTCTTAAGGTGGCTTTATCACCCCCATCTCTTTTAACTGAACTCCTTACTGTAAAGTTAACCTGTATCAAACAGGTGACCTGCCGTGCATATAAAATTCATAAACAAAATATCCAGAGTCTCCTTTTTCCTGTCACTGATGAGTCAGGAACAGGAATGGAGGTGACATGACTCCATGCATTTTCAGAAGGCATAGCAGCTAAGCTTTATTAGAAACTATACACCTTTTAGAGACAGGATCGGTCACCTAGGACCTGATTGGTCTTCAGCAACACCTCTCATACCATTGGTTAATTAGGAACACCACCTTCTTGTAAACATCTTACCATAAACACCATGTCCAGCATGTACCACATGCTCAGAACTGCAGAGATTAAGGATTGTTTTGATTCTTTCTCTGAGCTTTCCCAGGATGACACCTGGGAAAGCTATTTGTTTCTCTCTGTGACCAGAGAGCCATCACCACATTTTCGCTTACAAGATAAACCAAAGAGTGCAATCTAATAATTTCCTGGAATGTAATTAAGTGGTAAGGTATTTGCTCTCATAAAAGCTTCCCCTAAGGAGCTGAGAAAATGTTCGGTAGAATTGCTTGAAAGGTGATGAATTTGAACAAGCCAGACAAAGCAGGAATAGAAAGCTAGGGAGAAGATGACATTAATTGTGCTTATTGAGGGCTTCAAAGGGTCAAAGGCATTGAGTTCTGTTGCAATAGGAGCAAATCCTACACATGTAACAGAAAACAGACATTATTTCATCCATGAATTAATAAATGAAGAACTATATAGTCACTGGTCAGAATGAAAAGAACATATTCTTTTATGCAGATGAGGAATTTATCAAAAGGAAAAAAGAAGAAATAGTTGGAGACTGTATCTTAAGCTAACATGTAAATTCTGTATTAAGAATCAGCAGCTACCTGGATGTATAATGAGGCAACAATAAAAATCCAATGAAAAAATCACTGAGGCAGAAATGGGGTTGGGATATGAAAACAGCTGGGTTTTGAACAAAATACAGGAAGAGATTTATATCATAGTCCAGCACAGTTGATGATAATATTAACAAAGTTAGTAATAAATATTTTTAAATGGCTTTTCCCAATCCCATGTATTTTTCTGCTAAATCTTTAGGTTTGCACAGAACTTTACTCATGTAAAATAAAGTTCTTTTACTTTACATACTTTTACTTTTACTTTACAAAATACCTTTTCTATCTGACCAGGCACGTACTTCAAGGATTTGTTTTAGACCGGAAACTTCCACAATTCCTACAATATTTTCATTCAGGCTTCCTATTTCTCTTTTGCTTTCCCAGTCAGGATTTATTCTTTTTAGATGCTTCTCTTTTTCTTCTGTCCTTCCGTTTCTCTTTTACCTGTGGCTGATGTGTACGAGTGGGATAGCTTGAGTCCCACTACCACTGAGAGCTCAGCCTGAGTAGTTCTGACTTGAAAACCTGGATCTAAAGCACCATTTCCAGCCTAGCATACTTAGGGCTTCAGCAAGAGTTCTCTTTTCCGTGTGAAGGGCTGGGTGCCCTGGAATAGGTTTGCCCCAAGAGAGGGGCCCGTGCCAGCAGTAACTTTCTGATAAGTAATGTAACAGAAAACACATAAGAAAACTTTCTGAAATTTTATTGTGGCTGTCTCTACGAGCCAAAGGTGATTCGGGATTGGGCTGTAGGGCGAGGTGCAGCCGGAGACGGAGCTCAGCGTAGCATTGAGAGCAGTGGGGACAAGCTGCCTGGTCTGGACTGAGTATGGCCGTTGGGCACATAACCCAGCATAGCAGACACCTGGTACAGGTGAGCTGTTGGGCACATAGCTCAGTGTAGCAGACGCCAGCAGGCCGTTAGGGAATAACCCAGCGAAGCAGATGCCAGTGAGCCGTTGGGGACATAACCCAGCATAGCATTGAGAGCAGCGCGGGAACGCTGGCAGGTCTGGACTGAATCTCATCTGAGATAAAACTCCTACAGATAAGCTCCAGGAAAGTGCAGCCTGATCCTGTCTGTGAGCACAGCCTGGTCCTGCTGGAGCTTATTGGTATGGCCAGACGCTGGCTTTGCTTTGCTGGCTTTGTTATTTAATTATTTCCTTGAGGTTACCCAAGTTCCCTCCATTCCAGTCTGGTGTCACTTCTAATAAATGAAGGCCTTACTAGGAAGTTAACTGATTGGATTAATGGTGACACAGGGTGTTTTTTAAACTCTTTAGCTGAGCAATACCAGCTGAACAATGTACAGTGCTTGTGGAAAACAAGTACCAAAGCAGGTAAATAACATGAAAATCTCCATGAAGTTGTGTGGGAGGGGAAGTTATCTTTGCCTTCAAAATTAATTTTGCACTCTTCACTGTATATCTATTTTATCTATATTAGTGCATTGGCAAAATTTTTAATGGTGAAGCTTTCAACTTAATTTTAAATTCTGTGAAAAAGACTAGTTTTGATAAGCACTGACTTTTGAGAAGCTGAATACATAGGAGGGTAATTTAAATACCATCTCAATAACAGCCTTATAAAATTCAGGAGTGAATCACTGTGACCATTTCTTTGGGTTACCCATCTCTTACAAACCAATACTTGCTGACTTGCAAGGGTTTTATGGGCCATCTGATTAAAAGTTTGGTTATTAAAACTTTATCTTAGTAATATAAGGGATATTAAGTCCTACCCTTCCCTGCATGCTCTGAATCAGTCTCTGATTTTTGCATAAAAGCTTGATCTGAAGCTGATCAAAATAAAAATTGATAGCAAAATGTGTTGTCTGCATTTAGCATGATGTCATATGATTTAAAAAATCCTTGGAACAATTGCATATTGGCTGGCTTTCAGGGAACAAGAACTCAGCAGGAACAAATAAAGGAGTGAAACTGAGGTGACCAGCAGAAGGCATGACTTTATAACACCTCACTGTAGCTTAGCAAGTTACACAAGATAGCAGGAAGCAAAAGAAAGTAGTAACTGTTCAATTATTTTAGTCAAATGACTTTGTTGCCCAATGGAAATTTGTTTTGTGTGATATCTAACAAATTTTCAACAATTCAGATTATAATTTCCTGATGAGAGCTCCCTAAATGAGGTTCCACACTATCTTCAGGGCATTAGTCCTTTTGAAATGACTGATCCTGCTAAATGAAAATTAGAAAAAAATTATTCCTCTTCTTATGCTAAAAATACATTTTTAATTAGCAATGAAAGAAAGAGATATAGGATTTTTTTTCCTTTGGATTATGCTCTATTTACTTCAAGATTATTTGTGATAAAGAATTGCAGTTCGTGATACAATAATGGTTCCAAGATGTGGCTGGAGACATTGAACATTGAATTCAGAGGGTGGTTGAGATTATAATCTCAAACCAGAAATGCAGCTCTTTCTTATAGTACAGTAGTTTTCTTTCTGTTACAAATCTTCTGCTCTTGCATGCAAAGTTATAAAAACCAGGTGTCAGATTTTAAACTCTTTCTATTTTAGATGAGATTTAGAAGTAGATTCTGAGGGATATTGAACACCCCCATCTTCAGACACAAACTAGTGCAAATTTTTGGAACACCACACTTGGCTGGGGCATGTTTTTATTATTCTGCCTGTATAATCATGTTTTAAATACATTCTATAAATCAAGCTGAAGTGATTGGTAAACTAACTGAAAAATTCTCTGCATTATTATTGACTAGAGCCACTGATTACTGAGGTGATTGATCCATCCTCAAAGCCGAAATGATCACAGAATTTTTTGCTCAAATCATATGTAGATTTTGCTCTTGCTATAATTTTTATGTGAATGATGAATGAGTTAGAAAATAAGAATTCATTGTAAGGCAAAAGAAAGCTCGCCAATAAGACACACTGTAACTAGAAAAATTAAAGCCTTATAAAATATTTTGTGTCTGCTTGACACATTTATTAAACTACTTACAAATCTTTGACAATTCAAACAACAGGCTGTAATACCAGAAAAAAAAGAACAATTAAAAAAAGCCTGAGGAGTACATGTTTTTTGCTAAACTCTGATTTTTAATCCTGAACGCAGTGGGATTAAAACATCTCCATCCTAAGTTTTCCTTTAAAATGCTTTAAATTATATAAATAGACTTACAAATTTTGTTGTCACAAAATAACTTAGTATTTCTTGCTCCATATTGTAAATAATTTTTGCCATGCAAAAACATGTCAAAGTATTACAAAGCCATCATTCAAGTCAATTAATACCTTCAAGTCACAGCTACAGAGGGATTGTTCTGTATTTAACATGGCTTCAAGCATTCATTTCCCTTCCTAGGCAGAACTTTCTGATGGATTTTGAAAAAATCCCCAGTGAAAGTGATAAGGTTGAAATACCATTCAAACAGAAATATGGGAAATGATCCAGCACTGAGATGATGTCAGAAGAGAGGAGAGGGACAATTTATCAGGAACTGCAGTGACAGGGCAAGGGGGAATGGATTCACATTGAAAAAGGGGAAATTTAGATTGGATATAGGGAAGAAATTGCTGGTGGTGAGTGTGGTGAGGTACTGGAATGGGATTCCCAGAGCAGCTGTGGCTGCCCCTGGATCTCTGGCAGTGTCCAAGGCCAGGTTGGACATTGGGGCTTGGAGCAGCCTGGGACAGTGGAAGGTGTCCCTGCCCATGGCAGGAGTGGCACTGGATGAGCTTTAAGGTCCATTCCAACCCAAACCATTCCGTAATTCTATGATTTTATGTGAGACACATTTTTCGGCTATTGCTGTAGCTGCTGACTGTTCTGTCAGAGTTTTCAGCAGTAACTGATACCATGTCCACCACAGGCAAAATCCACTTCTAGCCAATGTGAAGAACATCTTAACATACATTTGAACTTATATCCATATGGAAAGATTTTAATTGCCCAGTGTAAAATTCCTGCACAACCAAGTGATTTATTACTGAATCCAGGGGCTATTTTGTCACCTTTATAAAAAGTCTGCACATGTCCAAAAGCTCTAAAAAATTACATTCTCTCTTCCTGTTCTCTTCCTGTGTCCTATTCACATCTGAGATAAATATTCTTTCAATGAGGAACTCCTTCCCAGTGAAGATTGTGTAATGGTCAAAATAGTGTTAGGCAGTAGAGTCTGTGGTGGGCTCTGGTGATTGTTGTGAGCATGTCTGGAACCTCATTTTTAAATGAAATACCCATTGGAACAAACAGCTTAACATCTGGTGGTTCTTAGATTAAGCTAAGAAAATAAAACTGTGGACCTACTAATCAGAGAAAAACAACAAAACAATTGTAATCTATTTTTTTTTTTTAATAACAAAACACAGGAATTTTCCTGTCATGGCAGATGCTTTATGGATGGACAAAGCCCCAGTTTTTCTGTTCATCAAACCAAATGCCACTGATGTCTTTGTTAAGATATGAATAATTATGCTAATGTAAAGAGTAGGCAGGTGCAGGAGCAAAATATTTTAATATCATTTATGCAGAAAACTATAGAAAACTTCCAAATGATTACTTTTATAGCATTTCAAACACTTGTTGTTTGAGATTTCTGAATAACACCTGCTACAGGCAGAAATAAATTTGTTCTTGATATGCTGAGAGGAATATTTTCAGTGGGAACAAGAGTGTAATTTCCTTCTCCAGCACTAATAAATCAACAATATAAAAAATAGGAGAAATTTCCTTCTTTTTGAGCATAGGAAATGGGCCTGCAGTTCATTTGCATGGAAAGGGCAGATGCAGCCAAGCAGGAGGCACTTTGGCTAGAAGAATGGCATCAGTTGGCTACCATGAGTCTTTTCCTTGGCAGAAGAGGCTGTTGAAATACAACCTCAAGAGAGAGGAGACTGGTCAAGTAGAGTTTTTTTCCCTCTGGCCTTGGAATCTGAGGTTTGCCTATCTGTTCTCAGTCAGTAAATCACATCACATCGACTGAGTGGATGTATTTTCTAATTTTCCTATCATTCAACATCTGCATCACATGTTATATGTGATGATTACCAAACTTTCCTTCTCAGTTAATTGTTGCTTCCAGCAACATTCATCTAAGCCAAAGTTCTATAAATTTTCGAACATTTTGCCATTAGCCTTTTGGGAAATTTTGCTGATAATTTTTCAAGATTACTTTATCAGTGCCAAGAGCTATACAAGGGAAAAAAATTCTAGCTGTAATTTACAATATGTTATAAAATGTTCCCTAACAATTGAAATGAAAGAACACTTGTTGTAGCACAATACAAGAATGCAATTTACAGGAGCCAAAGATCGGGGCCATTTACTTGCTTGTGCTAATTAGCTCAGATCAAATTTTGATTTTAATTGTAGCCTTCAGCAGTAGTAAGGGAATATCCTCTAGGTCACTTTTGACTGTTTGAGTTTTTCCCAATGAACAATAATGTTGTGTTGATAGCATATATATTCCCTTTTCTTATTGACTGCAGTGTTCCCTGTTCCTGTTTATCAGTGTAAATCCAGGAGAAATTTTAAATATAGAATTCAATTAAATAATTAATTAATTAATCAATTGCAAATGTAATAAGAGAGAAAGTCTGTTTTCTTTGGCAATGAAAGAAATCTGAGAACCTTAATAGCCAGATGCTTGGGGAAAGGCTCAGCACAACATAAGACTGAGCTGCTTTGAGGCAGCAGAAGATGCAACTTATTGATCTGTTCAGTTTGGCATTATTGGTCACATACTGGTTTATGTTTATTGATCACTTCCATTTAGCATTATTGGTCATGCCTGGGTTTGTGTTCTGACCTGAGAGATGACAGAAGCCCAATGAGATGATTTTATCCTGCCCTGATATTAGTGTGATTTTGTGCTGAATTTTACAGTATTTTTGCAGTAGTTTCTTGCAGCCTCGGGCTTTGTGTAGCTGACAGAAGAAACTTGAAACAAAATTCTGCCATGGAATTGGTGTTTCTGTTTTGGTCACAAGCAGCACTCACTGAAGGTACGGGGGGAGGCAGAGAATATTCCTGGAAACCAGCCCATCTCTTTCCTTGCCATCACAAATTCTCTGGAGAAAACATTGAGTGCTGGGCTTCAGTCTACAGGGGGAACAGTGGGATTGATCCCTGACTTCCATTCCAAGATGGTGAAAACAAATTGTGATTACAAATCAGAATAAATTAAGTCTATCTGGGAACTATTCTTTCACTGAAAGCAGATTGCTGCTTTTCAGCACAAAATTACCACACAGTTACTTGGCACTTGACTTGTTTGTTGGTCAGGATGGTGTTTGTTATGTTTACATGATATATTTTTTACATTCTGACATTACTTGTCTGTTTTACAATATACAGCCTGATAATGTGTTTCATCAGTCCCCAGGCAATGAATAGCCAGGGGTTTCACATTTTAACATATTATCAATATTGGCTGCAGAATTGTATGAACTTTTTGCAAATCTTTGTAATACAAAACAAATAAAAGATGCATAAATTAGCTTATAATAATTCATTCATAGCTTTGTGAGTAACATTACTTGAGATTTGGGATTATTTTGTTTTCCTTTAATTTACACACTGATAAACTTTTTAACAGCCTTAGTTAATTTCCATCCTTCTGTTTTAATACTCTTTTGTTTCTCCTTTCAAATTTTCTTAGTGTTTATCATTTATTCACATCCCCTCTGCTATATTAAAATTAATATCTGAGAACAATACCATGGTCTTCATGGTACCCTCTTTCTTATTAATTTAAACTGCTTTTTGAACAAAGACACAGTTGCAGTTGCAGACTGTGATATAAGTCAGGAGAATATACTGGAATGTGTTTGCAAGACACCCAAGGAAGCAGTGGGAATGAGGGAACTTTGAAAGTCTTAAAATTTCAATGGAAAGTGTGCCTTGCATTATTTATGTGGGCCTGGTGGGGCAGAACAAGGGGAGTAGTTTTCAAACTGCAGTGACAGGGCATTGTTAGATGGGATATTGGGAAGGAATTGTTCCCTGTGAGGGTGGGCAGGCCCTGGCACAGGGTGCCCAGAGCAGCTGTGGCTGCCCCTGGATCCCTGGCAGTATCCAAGGCCAGGTTGAACAGGGCTTGGAGCAACCTGGAATAGTGGGAGTTCTTGCCCATCGCAGGGGTGGCACTGGATGACATTTAAGGTCTCCTCCCAAAACCAAACCAGTCTGCGACTCTTTGATTAAGAGTAAATAATAATGATCAGCTGCTTCAGTCCCACCCATCCACCACACATCTCTAACACCTGTCAGTGTTTCAGCTCCATGAAAATGTGGGTTGTTGCTTTTGCTCCCATTCCAGCTTAGCCTGTGAACCCCAAGGAAGAATCTGTTCTGCTTTTCTTTGGCTGTTGTTGATCAAGTGATGGAAAAGAAAATTTTTCAGAGAATGCAATCACTGAAATGTTATTTTGCAACACCATGGGCTAAAGCCCTCCCTGCTCACCGTGCCAGTTGGGTTGTAAATAACTTTCCCAGAGAGACGGATGTGAACCCCACATTGCCCTGCTGCCAGCAGTGGTGAGCTGTGTGATCACCAGTCATGTCACCCTGCTGCTCATGTGTTGCCATTCAAACAGCGCAGAACAAAACAAGGAGGAAGCTGAAGAAGTTCTGCAGGAGTTCAGCAGTCTGGCGGATTTATTCCCCAGTGTTCTGTGATATATTTGTCCCATATTTTTATAAGGTCTGCACGTTTTATGTAGCATTTCTTCTTTCATTCTAATTATGTGGCAAGTTGATTCACTAATTTTATTTTCCTCATTATATATATCTTTTACAGAATTGATCATGGGATACATTCCAGAAAATAAAAATAATAAAATAATTTTAGACACTTACTAAATTTTCTGCATGAATTTCTGGATGGATGTTATTTCCGGGTAATGTCACCTCCAAAATACCTTTTCCTTCCAATTCCTTTAGGGTCGTATGTTGGTAGGGAACAAATTTTCCTTTGGTAAAGCTCTCCAAAATCTGTGACAGAATAGTGTCTTTCTTTCTTGTTATGGTGATATTTTTTAATGTGTGAGAGAATTTTTAATAAAGGTTGTGCAGAAACTAAAGAGAGATGGAGACTCAGCCAAACCTAGTGTCCTGGTTTTGCATCATGGAAGTGATGCAAAGAGAAGCTGCTATCAGTTTCCTCCGTGTCTGACAAAAAAACCAATCAACAATTAGCTTTAAGAATTGACAATTTGTTAAACCACTAAGAAAGCTGATACGCCTCTGTGAACACCCATGTAAAAAATGCAAAAGGCCAGGAGAGCCCTTTTTCTTCAAGTCAACAAAGAAGTAACAAGGCCCCTATCTCAGCTGGCCGGGCTGGGCAGCCCCTGCCATGGGCCAGGCCCCCTCAACTACCAGGCAGCGAGAGGGGAGGCCACAGGGCCACGGCCAAAGCCAGGCCATGCTCCAGCAGATGCAGGGCAGGGAGAGGGGAGGCCATCCCACTGCTAAGTCCAAGTCTGGCTGCTGAAATCCTAGACTCTTCCCCCCATCCCCACCTTGCGCAGCCGCTGAAAAAACCCCAAAAGCATCTCTACAACCCATACAGAAAACAACTCCAAGCCAAACCAACTCAGCCAAAATTTTACCACCATTAAAATTCACCCACAACCACCGGGCAGGGGGGAAGAGAAGCCATCAACCCCAGTGTGCTGGCTACTAAGTTTTAGCCTAGCTATTAAAGTCCTAGCCGCTCCCCCCCTGCTCCAACCACAATTCCCACCACAAACTACTAAGCCCAACCAAAATCACATAACCATCTATAAACCCCAAACAAAATATTAACTCTTTCAATACTTCAATTCTCCCTCAAATAAAAAACTGAAACAAAATACAAACACATAAAACAACAACATAAAAACACCAAAATAAAAAAATTGAATCCCAAATAAAAAATTTAAAAATGCCTTAATCTTAAAGCTAAAATCCTCTTAAGAAACTATAAAAAAATCTAATTAATCCATCAAATATTTTTCCCTATAACACATTAAAAATTATAAGAAAATAAATCATTCAAACCTAATTAAAACAAATATTAAAATAGCTATAAATTTAATAGGAAGTTTAAACAAACAAAAAACCCCCAACCCTATGGCCCCCCAAAAGAAATCTATTCCCAAAAATAAAAACAATCTCAAAAATAAATTTAAAAACCCTTTNTCTCCCTCAAATAAAAAACTGAAACAAAATACAAACACATAAAACAACAACATAAAAACACCAAAATAAAAAAATTGAATCCCAAATAAAAAATTTAAAAATGCCTTAATCTTAAAGCTAAAATCCTCTTAAGAAACTATAAAAAAATCTAATTAATCCATCAAATATTTTTCCCTATAACACATTAAAAATTATAAGAAAATAAATCATTCAAACCTAATTAAAACAAATATTAAAATAGCTATAAATTTAATAGGAAGTTTAAACAAACAAAAAACCCCCAACCCTATGGCCCCCCAAAAGAAATCTATTCCCAAAAATAAAAACAATCTCAAAAATAAATTTAAAAACCCTTTATTTTTAAACAACTCAACCATAAAATAATACCCCATAACATAACATGGCCTATAAACAACTATTAAAAAAACTATAAAAAAAAGAAAAAAGGCTTCACAATTACAAATTTTCCCAAACATCTAATATTCATAAAAATTAAAAACCACAAGGAACCAATTTTCTTATAAAGCAACCTCCATAAATTTATGGAAAAAACTCCTCTCCGTAAATAAACTACAAAAACAGAATTCTAAAAGTAGTAAATGAACTAAATTATTTCTATACATTATAAGTAAAAAAATAATATACGAAAAAGAGAAGTATTCTAGAAGTTTGATTCTAATTTTTATTATTCTTTCTTACAGTTACTACTAATAAAACTTTTTTAATAGATTTTTGAAGTTTTAAACCTACTTTACCTTCTTCCTAATCTCATCTCACAACAAAAAATAGATATATTCTAATAAATACACTAACACTTAACCAACACTAAAACCCACCACATTAATTAATACATTAACCAAAAGATCTCAAATTAGCAAACCAAAACCACTACATCTAGGAAGGAAGATGGTGAAATCTTAGTAATTTTTAATGTTCATGGTACTTTTCCCTCAGAATCTTTAGGCAGGGAAAAGAAGGAAGCTCTGTATGACTGGGTGTGCTACTGTGTAATTCTCAAACATGATTTATATATATCAAACTATAGAATATGCCAGATTAATCAAAGTTATTAGAGAACATAGAAGGCTTCACTTAGCTTGGCTCTACAGGAGAATGTAGGAGACATATTCAAGGAAAAACTTGAGTCACATCCACTCTGAACAGATTTTGTGTGATTATAATTTGCTGAAGTAACCCTGAGCAGTATGGATTGTTCTGTTCAGTGTGTGGGCTCAGTGCTACAATACTAAGTATTCCATAACAAGAGAAAAACCCTCAAACAAACAACAAAATCATAATTCCTGCCATCTCACATTTCCTCTATTTTGTTAGCACTTGGTCTTTTAGTACCCTTCTGCCTATGGTTCATAACATTTCTCTTTAATGATCTTATTTACAGAATACCCATGCTGGCAATTTGAAAACAGGTTTTAGTGATAAATTCTTTTTAAAGACTAAGTGTTCAATTAAATATGTAACCAGATGTTAGTGCTATGTCTCCTTAGGCAGCAGCTTTTGTTTTACTTCAGCCGCTGGGGATACCATACTTCCTGTATCACTTTTACTCAATTCTATCAACTGTTCTGATTTTACAGTCATTAGTTTGACTCCTTCCTGGGTTACGTTTCTTACATACTAATGCACACAAAAATTTCTAATAAGGCCTTGCTGCAGTTAGAATAAAATTAACATTAATGTCACAGAATCCCAGGTTGGGTCAGGCTGGAGGGGCCCACAGGGGCTCTTCTGGTGCCACCTCCCTGCTCCAGCAGGGCCATCCCAGAGCACAGGGCACAGCAGTGTGTCCATGTGGCTCTGGAATATCCCCAGGGAGGAGACTCCACAGCCTCTCTGCACCATCTGCTCAGGGCTGGGCACTGCCCAGGGCAGAAGTTCTGCCTCCTGTGCAGGGGCAGCTCCTGGGCTCAGCCCCTGCCCGTGGCTCTGGTGCCATTGCTGGGCCTGGAGCAGAGCCTGGGCCTGCTCTGCCCTCCCTGCACACAGGGACACCCAGGGACACCCAGGGCTGAGGGCCCCTCTCAGCTGGGGCTCCTCTCCAGGCTGAGCAGCCCCAGCTCCCTCAGCCTTTCCTGGGCACCAAGATGCTCCAGGCCCTTCCTCAGCTCCAGGAGCTCCCTGTCCCTGCTGTGCTGTAAAACTTCTACTAATATAACAATTGCCACAATTTAAAATGTATTTTTTACTTTATGCTCAGCATGTAAACTGAAAGAGTTGCAGGAAATAAGTCCAACTACAAGTGTCTCATCTGTACCAGCACTCAGAAGTCTTTTCTTCTGTTCTGATCTGCAGCTGCAGAAAAGGGGTAAACTGAGGGCCTTTTCCACACAGATGTAGCAAGGAACAAGGAGATGTATCTTCATTAACAGGTGGTCTTTCTAACAAGTTTGTGAATATTGCTATCACTTAAATATTAGTTAAAAAAAAAACGGTGATAGAAATAAATTGGCCAGGAAGCGAAACTCCCTTTTGATGGCCTTTGTTAAGTGACAGCTCGTTATTGGGAATGGGGTGTCCTGCTGCTGCCACCATGGACAAGGAAGAGGAGATGGTGCAGCCCTGTCTCGACTGACAGGGTGGGAGATCCCAATCCTCATGACTATCCTCCAATGGATCTCTGTTTTGACTCCGTTGTCTATGGGAGTCTATCTGCTGCTGGTCTAGTTAACTTATGGTGAGGGCTGGATCTGGCTCCAATTGGTGTCCTCCACTTCCCCAGGGTCCTGCCGTCTTGTGGGTGTTATTTGTGGCCTGTTTCGAGGGTTACCTGCTGTCCTGGGTTGGCTAAAATCGGCCGGACGTGCTCGCTAATTAATATGTAGATGCACACAAGGCATGCTGGTCCTGCGGGCACTCAGGGCTTCGCAATGCACCTGCAAGTCCTGCTGGGAGTACAGAAGTCTTGGGACTGCATGATCCTGGGTTCCGCATGCTGTGGGAGAGCCTCGCAGGCACAGTGAAACACCATGCGGTGCCGTGTGGGTGAGGTACCGGCTCAAAAAAGTCCCGCACGGCCCCCTGTGTGGGGGCGCCCCATGCTGTCTCGCGTTCTGCGGGTAGGTTTGTGGAGCCACCCAGCATGGCTCTGTGCTCCGGCAGGCGGGACAGGGGCTGCCCTGCATGGTCCCGGAGCCGTCCCGCACCCTGCAGGCAGGGTCAGGGCCGCCCGCGCAGCACGGGTACCTGCAGGACCAGGGTAGGGTCGGGGACAGGGCACTGGCATAAGGGAAGGGAGTTAACTGGGGTTACATGAAAATGGGGTGGAGGAAACTGGATAATACAATTGAACTTGAAAGAACAAAATTAATAATTTTAAACAGTAACTTCAAAATCGGAACTTCAAAACTGGAACAGTGGTAAGTGACCCCCCCTCCCTTTTTTTTTTATTCATAACAACGGGAGAAAGAAAAAAACCCAAAAAACCAACAAAAAAATTCCACAAACTAAGAGGAGCAGGTTTGAACATCTAGGTGATCCACCTTTTCCCTTGGATCCTCTCTCTGCTGGCCCCAGTTCTAAACTGGGTGTGTGTCAGAGGAGAGCACTGGTGGGAAGGAAAGTGCACCATTGCACATCATGGACACATTGGAATCTGGACAGATTTTTCCCTCTGGGTGAGGGGAGTACAGCTCATCTTATCCAAAACATTTAAATGAGCAAGGAAGTGCAAACTTTCTTCAAGCTGGGTAAAGGAAATGCAATCTGCAGCATTTAGCAGAAATCTCATTAAAGAGAATTCAATAAAAGATTAACTTCGAAACTCGTTTCAGTGCAAGAATGACAGTGAAGAACTTTTTCTGGTAATCCCCTTACTACATCATAGAGGCTTGCTGATAACTGGAGGACTTTTTGTCCAGATGTTGTACAATATCCTGAAATAAAGCGAGCTTTGGAACATTTTCTCTTTCCAGGTTTGTTTTAGGAATAGCTCAAATATGTTTTATAAAAGTGCAAGAACACCTGAAAATTTGTAGCATCATGCTTTAGAAGATTTAAAAATATCCCTGATACTTTATTATGAACTTAAAATACAAAGACTTATTAAAGATGAAAAGCTGTATGAATATCAGTTGTGACATATCTTCTAGTACAGCAAATTTTGCCTTAATGAAACTTAAATCTCAGCAAAATCATATCCTGTGATTTTAGATAAAACATTCTATGCTTAGAGACTTCATTCTTGTTCATGCTAACCTCCTTTTAGAGGTGCTGAACTTCAGTCAGGAAAGGCTGCCAGAGCACCAGGAGCATTTGGACAATGCTCTTAGGCACAGGATGGGATTGTTGGGGTGTCTGTGCAGAGACAAGAATTGGACTGGATGATTCTTGTGGGTCCTTCTATAATTCTATGATTCTATGACTATTTTGATTGATTGTTTTCATGGCTGCCAGTTAGAGCATTTGGACATCCTTATCCTGCTCCTAAAGAAGCTGAGGAGAAGCTGAGGGAACAGTCCAGAAGTGCTTATTGAAACCTTACTTTTAACTATTATTTTTGGTGTAGTAACACTCAAAAGTTCCTTTCAAGGTCCCATCTCCCATTATAAAAAGAGATACATCTCTCATACGATAAGAAAAGATCATAAATTGCCTCTCCTGATTCCTTTTAGCCCACTCTGTGCTTCTGCAAGGTTCTTATCTTCCCTTGAGAAAAACACAGCAACAACAAAACATTTTGCAAAAAGCAGTCAGTAAGAAATTTTTCTGGTTAGGTCTATTCTCATTCTCCAAGAAATGCCAAATACTCTATTTTATAGAGTTTCTCATTCCATAGCCCTTGCGCATCACAGACGTGTTGATATTTGTTGCCTTATACACCAGTGTAAATGAAGAATTCTGGTTATATAATTGCAGTTCTGATTTTCCTGTTCCATGAAAGCACCACAGGCAGAGCAGCATTCTGTAGTTGTTTCTTGAAGTTACATAAAGAGCAATTCATGGTGCCTGGAAATCTAGAAAGCTAAAATTTTCTGTGGCATCTTCTGCTCTTGTTGTCTAAGTTAACTTTAGCTGCTCTTCACTGAAAATGGAAATATTTGTCCTAGAATTGTAATTAATTAGTTCCAAAAGTTATGAAATTTTGTTTTAACTTTCTATTTCTTGACCTAAAGCAAAGAGAAAGAACCGTTTTGCCTGGAGTGATCAATCATGCATGACTTCAGTAGATTTTGGAAACTTTCAGAATGGAGGAAGTTCAAATTTTTACAAGTGAAACGTGGGGTTAGAACTAGAAGATATTAACCATAGAAATAAGAAGGTATTGATTAGTAATAAGCATATAAAATAATGGATATTGCTTAGTCTCTAAAGCTAAGGGCCACATCCTTAGGTTGCGTGAGAATATGCTGTATCCTGGGCCATGGGAAAGGAAGAGACTACGTGCAGAACAACAAGGAGATGCCTGATAAGGAGGAGGAATGTATAGAGAAACAGGATACAGTATGTAAAGACAGATGAAAAATGGGGATCCTTAGGCAGATGGATCCGGACCCCCGGCTTGGACAGTGGCCAAGGAATCAATGAGCATGCGCAGAGCAACAGGGTCGAAAAGTCAGCCTGAAGAAGACCATTTTTACTTCATCTCTGTAAGACCCCCGAGGTATCCAGACGACCACCAGAGACAGCTGCGCAGGCGCCAAGGACTGATAAGCTGATTAGCATACAGAGCGGAGAGGGAGGGGAGCCAGGAAATGACCCATGGTGAAACTTAATGCATATGTAACATTCCAGGGGATAAAAGAACACGTGTGTAAGCAAGGGACACGCATGTATTTGGGAAATTGTCCCACATGCGTCCGGCCGTATTAAACATACCTACTTTAAAATTCACTTTGTCTCTGAGTTTTAGTCTCCGCGTGTCACAAGGGCTTGTATTTCAATCTTTAAAATAATACATTCCCATAACGAAATGAAAAAATAAGCATTTCAGATCAGCATTCCCTGGCTCTTTCAGCCTGACCTCTGTGACATGCCTGGGAATGCTTGAGTAGCCATATGGTGCCATTTTATATAATCAGCTCAGAACAGGTTGGCGCAGTGTCCAGCTGTTTAATTTATGATATTTGAATAATTTAGAAGAAACTCCAAGCAGTTCTAGAGCTGCAGTTGCTTTGATCACCAGGGCCTTAGAATTTGAGCATTTTTGGGTGAAAAATTTTCAGAATTCAGTTCTTGTACTATAGAAAGTTGTGGTCAAGAGTTTCTGTCTGATTGGTTCATCATCTCAACAATTCCTCTCTGATTCATAATGACATTTTTAAACAGCCCTTCTTCAAGGTATGATTAGGTCTGATGAGCTGCTATTGATCAGGGAGTGACATTTACTCAGAGCTGTCTATTCACAGTTCCAATACAGTGTATAAATGTAATATGTTATATAAGAATAATTTTGAAAATTATATCTAATATAACATATATTATATGTTGTTATGTAATGATATATAATATATAATAGGTTATTATATAATATATTCTATATATGTAATATATATATTAAAATATAGCATACAATACTATGTATAAACATAAATAACAGTGTTCATGATCGTGCAGCCAAGTCTTTAAAGATACCTGAGGAAGCAACTACTTCAGGGATCACTCTAAAGGGACATTAGCTGGTTAGTAGATAAGATGACATGCTGCTGAGGAGGAATCCCAAAATTCTACACTTCAAATAAAAATTGAAACTCATTGATATAGATACTGCTGTTAAAATTCATAGGATCGTAGGATATCCTGAGTTGTGAGGGACTCACAAGGATCACTGAAGTCCTGCATGGAGTAGTACAAGTCGTAAACCTGCTGAGATAAAGGAAAAATTTTTAAAAACATAGAGCAGAATTTGTCCCTCTGGAGTCACCACTTCCTTTAGTGCTGGGGTTTCTGTTTAGATTCTTCTTCTATTTCTTGTTTTTTGTTTCGCGAATTGGTGACAGTCCTTGGACCCTAAATTATGTTGTAGTTATTGTTCTCTCAGTGTAATTTAATCCCACCTTTAGTTGTTTGGATTACCAGGTTTTTGCTTTGGCTGTGTTTTGCTTTGGCTTGCCAGGTTTCCCTGGGCAGCACTGTGAGCTCACTGTGAGATAGCAGCCATTCTCTCCTGCATGAAGTCAGGCCACTCCTTATTCCCATGACTAAAGCCAGAAATATTTGTGCCCTTTCCTTATTTTCTGGGAGTCATCTGAATTGTTTGTACACTGACTTTTCCTTTTTCTCCCCTCTGTATGAATTTGATAGAGTTCTTTCTGGTCCACCTGAATATTCTTTTGAATCAATGGTGCTTCTGTTCCCATCTTTGCTGTGCTTACTCTAACGGTGCTCCTGAAAATGAGACTAAACAGACAGCAGAATGGCTTTTCATAAATGTCAGACTGGCAATATTTGCTGTAGTGTAGCTTTGAAAGTATCAAAGCATTTTTGGCACTTAAGCTTCATTCTGACGTAGGTAACTTCATTTATTTTAAAATCTCTGATTGTGTTTTAGGGCTTGTAGTTCTCTTATACTTTGTCACAGATCTGGGTTAGGAGTTAGTCCTTTTAAGACTGTCCAGTGTCCAAGAGATGAACCAAATTATTAGGTTATGCTGTAAATAATTCTCTACCTTTTTAGGCTGGGACTGCAAATTTTTGTGTGTGTTTCTGCCACTTGGGGGTTTATAATTTGGATTTGTAGTTCTCCCACTCTGCCTCAAGTTTACTTAGCAGTTAAGGGTTTAGTATCTGCTTTGTCAGTGACAAGGAACTATTTTGACAATTGTATCTTTCTTTCCCTGACATTTACCCCTCAGTGCAGTGTGCTAGTCAAACCTTTCAACTGTTCAGTCTGCTACAGCTTAAAATGAGGTATAATTTTTTTTTTTTGTAATTCCTTTCTTGTGCTTGGCTGTGGTTTAGTTTCTTTGGCAGTATTTTGTGGTCCAGCATGGCTCAGCTCCATTCAGCACTATGGAATCAGAGGTTTGCAGTTTTCCTAATGGCATCATGGTATGTGGAGTTTCATGGTTCTTCCACAACAAAGAAAAGCTTTCGGTTTTGTTATTTTTCTGTAGAATATCCACATCTAACTGAAATATGTGATTCTCATTCCCAAGTTATGCAAACTCCAGTAAGTGCACCTGTGGGTTTTTTTTNCAATTGCTTGATGAGTTTTGTGCTGAAAGAACTGAGCTGTACTGAGCTGCATCCATTTTCCTCTCTCAGGTACTCCACGCAGAGGAGCAAAAGAAAATGAAATGCCTATTGGGGAGTGGGGAATGGGAAGAATATTGGAACCATTTTAATCCTAATTGCTTCCTAGCAACACTGGCACATCTGTAATGATGCATCCCACACAATTGGATACAACAACAATAAAACAAATAATTCCAATCATACAAGCATGGCAGCAGTTTTGAGGTCATTTTCTGTAAGTTGATCAATAAGAAGTTCACATCCTATAATCCACATTGAATTTATTCCTGTAATACATCTTAACTTCTAGAGGAGCAGTGGTTAATTGCTAATCCATATTCATTGAAGAGAACAAATGAGGACAGCAAGGGTAGATATCCATGCACCATCACATCAAACGTGGAACTTCTGAGCTCAGTTTTCCACTCAGATCTCTGGTGTTTGTGTAACTTCTGTGCCCATGAATTCACAAGGTCTTTGGAGATTATCAAGGAATTTGCCCAGCTGGTGCTTTTGTTGACAATGCCTGGTATTTGCATAGATGTTAATTAAATATTTCAAGTTGCATAAATCTTCTGGATTGCAGTTATTGTTGATCACCAGAATGCGTTTGCATTTTATACGATTGATTGTACTTTGGTAATTACTCTCTTCAGAGTCCCCTTTCAAATCTATATTTCTTTCATCTGCAATGTATTAAGCTTGCAGTGGGAGCTGCTGGGTTGTTCTTGGCACAGCAGACATTTTATTTTAAGGTTCACCTTTGAGCACAGCATGCTAAGTTTATAATTCAGTTTTTAGGGCTTAATTGAAAGCCCATTGAGGTTGACATTAAAAAAAATTCCTGTCTTTGACTCAGCTTTGGATGATTTTCCTGGTCTTCTCCCTTATGTGTGCAGCTTTCAGATTGATCCCAGATGAGCAGGGTTTTATTAAGTATTTGGCAAGGAGTTTATGTATTTCAGCAAATAGATTACTTGCTACATATGGAGATGCATGAATCACTTTCTGAATTATTTTTTTGTTCACTCTCACTGTTGCTTGATTTGGAATAGAACAGGAAAAGTTTTTTCCTTGGTAATGATCAGAGCTTTTAATAGATGAGGAACAAGAAATTGATCGCAGTAAGCCATAAGCAAATAATGAACATCCTTGTAGAAATACTTTTTCTCTGAAGAAAACACAGGTATTGATATGAAGGACTGCATTCTTCAGAATTAATTAAGAAAACAAAACTGATTTATGTGAATTTATGGAGAAGTCCAATAGTGATTGTGTTTGTGATCCATGTCTTATAAAATTCAGCTTTCATTTTATCAGTACATCTTCCATTGATAGAAATGGAATTAAATGGAATTCTGTTCATGTAATTAAATCCATTAAATACATGTAAAATTAATCCAATAGAATAAACTTACAATAAAATATGAGATAAACTGGTATTTATATTTAAAATATTCAACACTTGATTCCCAAAATCCTAGTAGAAAAAGAAACTTCTTATCTGAACAAAGAAATGAAGAAGAGCTTATTTGTTATGGTCAGATAAATAAGAAATACAGATAAATAATAAATAAAATTGGCTGTTTTGGCTATGGAATTAGCAGAGCCTTTGAGGATGACATTTTTAAAAAATAAACAATGCATTCCCCTCTGATTTCAAAAGAGCAAATATTTTTGTGGGAATTGTTTCTGAGATTGTCCCTTTCCTGGTACTCCAAGTTTAGGAAAGAATCCTTTTTTCTGTGACCAGAAAGTATAAAACTTTTAATGATCACAGTAGAGTTGTGTAAGTCTGATGAAGAATTAATATTCACCCCACCTACTGTCATCACAAGGGAAAATTGCCATGTCTGAACTTGAATTTAGAGCCTGATTTTGCTGCAGCATATTTCTATAAATATGCTGCCTCAATGCCTAATTTGCAGTTTTGTTTCTGAGTCTCACTTGCACAGGAGATAAAGCAAATCTGGAAACAATAATTAACCAGACTTCACTTTACTTGGACTAATCTAATAGGAAGTGTAGCTGTATAACTTTTCCTCCACATCTGTGAGGAGACACCTGAGTTGGGAAATGTCAACAGGAGGGATGGGAGCAGGGATCTCTGCAGGCAGAGTGCAAATGACCAGGTTGTAGGGAAGGAGGTATCCCACAGAAGGCAATCCTCTTTGAAACGCTGCAAAAAATCTTGGAGAAATAAGAGGAGGCCCACAGGCATGCTGTAAGGAAGACTTTGCATGGTTTAGAATGGGTTAGAAAGAAACATTTAAAATATTGATTTGATATGTTGAACACCCAAATTGGATAAGGGGAAATTTAGGTCAGATAGACAGAAATTCTTCCCTATGAGGGTGAGGAGGCCCTGGCATGGGGTGCTCAGAGAAGCTGTCTGGCCCCGGATCTCTGTCAGTGTCCAAGTCCAGGCTGGACAGGGCTTGGAGCACCCTGGAATAGTGGAAGATGTCCCTACCCATGGCAGGAGATGGCATGAGTTGAAATTTAAGGTCCCTTCCAATGCAAACCATGCTGTGATTCAGTGATTCTAATATGAGAATACCTTGATTCCATGAGGATGGATTTGACAAATTGGAAGCTAAGTTTTCATTGCTTGAACCTCTGAGCACTTTCTGAGTGCAGGAGGAACACAACATTGTAACAAAGCTATTGTGTATTTTCATTTGAAACACTGGTTCTGAGTAAAATTTCCATGGCTCACATGGATTCTGATGAGGGTTCCTTTTCCTTGTTTTTGTCATACAAAGCTTTTAATGATTCATTCGGTGTCGCGAGTTTCCTGACCTGGTGGTTATCTGAACATGTGCTGTGGTTCAGTCAATAAGCAGCACCACAAAGCAAACCACAGAAAGAAACATCATGATTTAAAAGGTTCCTGTGCCTTCAGATCTGTAAAAAGGTTAATGCATTTGTCATAATACAGTGTTCTGACAGGACTTGTGTTGGCACAGCTTGTATTTAGCAAATGAGAATACCTTACATCCATCTTTCATTGAAACAGTGAGGTTATTTTTCACACTGTGCACTTTGCCTCAAAACTGTGTACATAAATATTCTGGGATCATAAAATGTATCTTGCCTAGGGATGGAGTGTTGGATAGAACAATATTTTCTCTTTCAAATGGCTGTGTTTAGTGTCATTATGATCCAGTGGATTCATTGCATGACAAAAGTTCTAGCTTTTGTTTCTTATAATTTCCTGCTTCTTGGGGCAAGCCAACCCTGCCGATATAAGAATAGAACTGGTGTTGAAAAACTGGTTTTAAGTGAACAGTACTTTTAATGCTTAACAGAATTTCAAAGACCCTGGTTTATGAAGCTCAATAACAAAAAATTACGTTAGAGTTTTGCCTTGTTGCAAAGCAAATTATTGCGAACTTCAAAAATTATTATTTAGACTTTTGAAAATCCCAGTTATTTTAATTGACTGTGCTTGGTTCTGACTGAAAAGATAGAAACACGTGCTTTATGATTCACAAATAAAACAATATGTTGTTCTATTTTAAGTAGAAGTAATTTGTGGGGTGGATACGAGACTGAGGACATGTAGGATTAATTGTAAGGGCAGTCTCTTTTTCACTTGTTGTTTGAAAAGGATCCTGAATTTACACTTCCACTATGGTACATAAAATGAGTCTCATACACAAAGTTTTTCATTCCAATATTCCTTGGTTTTTAATGACTATCTATACTGTCAGAAGATACTGAGTCTATAAACAAAGCAAAAGGAAATGACAAATGAAATCACATAACACTAAAAATGTCAATATAAGGCAACTTGCTCTGAACTTTCTCAGCACAGATGCAGCATATTGCTTTATCTGATTTTTAGTGCTGTGTGATGAACTTTACTGTGGGAAACAATACAATATAAATTATTTTTTACAGAAATTATCATGAGAGTAAGAATTTATTACTAAACGTCATCATATTTCTATAAAACTACCATCTAGCGAAACAATAATTCACAAAATGATATAGTTGTTGTAGACTATTGAAAGATGTGCTATGTGTCTTCTGAGTGAGAAAATCATGGAATCATGGAATATCCTGAGTTGGAAGGAACCCCCAAAGATCATGGATCCAGCTCCTGTCCCTGCCCAGAAACCCCAACAATCCCACCTGTGCATCCCTGGCAGCACTGTCCGGCAGCCTCAGGGCCATGCCCGTTCCCTGGGGAGCCTGGGCAGTGCCCAGCACTCTCTGGGGGAAGCAGAACCTTTCCCTGCTCTGCAGCCTGAGCCTGCCCTGGCCCAGCTGCAGCCCTTCACACATAATTCTTTTAGATTAGTAAATACTTTTATTGCCACCATTAAGACCACTGCTGAACAGTGTTACCCTGACTTGGTATTTCTCTGAAGTGATAGTTTTTATACTACATGGTGGTTTTTTTCAAAATAAGAGAAAAATTTAGCTTTCAGATTTCAAACCTGCTACATCCTCTTTGTCCTTTTCTTTACATTGAGATGTAACGAGTGGTTTCAGTCTAGCAGAGAGACATGATTTGATGCCAGGCTCTGCTGTTGTGAAATCCTGGTGGCTTTATTTTCTGAACCTAACCTATGTTCTGTGCTCCGGGGAACAGTGGAAACCACCAAGGTTGTGCTTTTATAATATCCTTAGTGACATGATATTATTAATAATACAATGATAAAGGCCTATGTGTTTGCTTTGCCCTTTCTTGCATTCATCAGGGCCAAAATTACATTCTCTCCCTTACCAGCACCTTCCTGTTTGTTTCTAACGTGTTGTCTCAAAGAAAAGATATAAATTGATTACTGGGCCTATCAGGCTTTGTTTTCACTTGCCAAAATGGAAGATATTATTGTCTTTCTTAGAAGACACTTTCATAATGGCATTAAACCCAACACACTCAAGAAAGTGTGTGACTTACATGTAAATCATCCAGTATGAATTAAGAATACAATTAACAGTTTGGAGACTCTGCAAATTAAAAGTGCAAACTATCTTCAGACCTTGGCAAAGCATTTGTAATGAATTGGGCCCTTGACTTTACTTTGAGGAGACATTTCTACATAAAAGAGAGGGTTTATTTCTCGCTACTCAGTGGAGCACGGTGAGGTGATGAGCTAAAATTCTGCTAACGGGGAAAAAAGGTTGTCTTGGTTTGAAAAGACAGGTGTCTGTGAAGGAAGGCAGGAGCCTCCCATGAAATGGAAAAGGTAAACCTCCTCCCTTGGAATTACTACAATTTTGAAATTAAAAGGCTCTCAGGCAAAGATATGGGAATAGGAATAACAGTTCTTTACTAAGAAAACCGAAAATACAAATGTAATTAGTACAAACAAAACTACTGACAGAATCAGAATATGACCTGAAACTCTGTGGGTCAGGGTGTTGGTAACAGTTTAATTGAATTGTGGCTGCAGTCTTCCTGGAGTGGCAGATGTACTTCTGCTAAAGCAGTGATCCTGTAGAAGGGTATGGGTTTTCTCCGAATATCTGGGGGTGGTGTAGATGGGCC